>JAVSCE010020043.1:0-235686 GCA_032199065.1 Smutsia gigantea | reverse complement strand
TTCTGAGAGTGTAGTGGGAGAGTATGTCTTAGTTTTCTTCCAGTCATTACTTCAACTTAGAGGCATCCTAAAACTTTCTTTGCCTATTAAATCTTGTATGACTACACCTACATTCCTGTATTTATTTTGACTAAGTTAGATCTCTTTTTTCCAATTGGTTTGAAACTGAAACTACTCATTGCCAAGCATGTAAGCCTTCAGCAGTGGTTTTGTATAGAAAGACCTAAATCTAGAGTCTGTGGTTTTGCCAGCAATTTTTGTCATAACTCATGGACTTTTTGGTAGCAGTTCATAGGTCTGCCTGAACTTCTTGAACAGCAGAACTTGTAAACTATTTAGAAATACCAATACCATAAAAACTGCATAAAGTAGGCCCACATTACTACCTCCCACAATTCCCAAAGCTGAGAAGCAGAGGCCTCAGTGACTAGTAGGTGATGTGTCCCTTGCTGTCTGAAGTCTGACTCAGTATGGAAAGTAGTGGTAACAGCCATGACTATGGATCATCCCGTCTGGTGTTCCTGTGACCGGTGGGGCGACACTTGACTTGCACGTAGGACTTGCACTTGTAGGAAACACTAAAGGGTTAGGCTAAGGCTGGTGCTTAGGATTGAAATGGCCCCTAGCTCATCCCGGTCAACATGTTCTTTCAATGAAGGTGAGATTTTTTTTTTTTTATTAATTTTGTTTCAAACTGAACCTCACCATGTTCATCAACTTCCACTCCACTTTAGTTCTCTGTATTAGTCTTATAAAAGGGGACAGGTGATCATTATCCAATCACCACTCTCTCTCATGCCTTCACTTTCCAGAGTGCTGGCCTCTGCCGCAGAACCGCACCCCCACTCACCCCCTTTCATCTCCGCCGTCCCCACTGCGGCTGTCATCTCCTGATCAGAGCCGCACTTGCTCTGCTCGCGGTCCCTCAAAATAATCATTCATGCACTTGTGAAATCTGAAAACAACACTCTAGCAAAAGTTTAGGTGCTTGTGTTCTTCTCTGGTCTCTCAAACCAAGTGAATTTCCTTCTTGAAAGCTACTAAACTTAATAGGACTGAATCCGTGTCTCCACCGTGGAACGCTATGGCTTACCGGAGAATGTTTCTGGGCCCAGTGTGCGTATATGCATCTATTCCTCACAGCGGGGACGTGCAGAGTATCTTGAGAGTTGGTCCTAGGTTCCCTAGAAAACGGAATTCAGGTGACGTCAAGGGAAATGATGGGCTGTACTTGGCAGCGCAGTGTGAGGGTGGAAGGCTGTGCAGTCCGAGGAGTACGGAAGCGTGCCCAAAGCCGAGGGTGAGTCCGCCCTGCCCTAGGACCCAGGAGTGAGTGCGTAGGGGCAGTGAATTCCCGATTCTAATCCACGTGAGTCCACTTCACTCATGAATTATACAACTATTTGCTGTTCTGTTTGTTGCAGTTTAGGTATACTCTTTAAAAAATGTTTGTTAAAAGTCTTCAGAATCACCTGTGATAGATGCGGTGCAATGAACAAGACTCTGAAAGAGCTGTTCATAGGGAAAGAATCTAGTTTCTTATAAAAAGTTTTTGGATAGAAGCACTACTGAAAGAGTAACATTGGGCTGCAAAGAGAGAAAGATAGATGGATTCTGGGTAGGAAAGAGATTTAGTTCGGGAAAGACCACCCCGAGAGGAGCAACCACTGAGAGCTGGCTGTTCGAAGCCGTGGGGTCCATCGGGGCACTGGCCAGGTGCTGCCAGCCAAGGAAACGGCCCTTGAGACCAGGACAGGAGGCCACTTCACGAAGATGGTGCGCTCTGTGCCTTCAGGCAGGTTCCGGCAGCTCACCCGTGTGCAGTGAGACCTCTGTGTGTCAGCACTCAGTCTCCAGTTTTGTTAGACTGATTTGACTAGACAATCTCTAGCCAATTCTTTCTATTGGAGAATTCAGTCTTAGGACCTGAGTGAGGAAACAGGATCATAATTTTGAAGCATTCTAATAGCTTGAGCCAGTTACATAGGCTGTAAATAGTGAAGCAGCTTTCAAGTTCCAAGTTGGGAGGGAATCATGAAAGGAAAATGAACTGCACATATGCTCTTCCAAAGTAGACCTACTTAATGTTGGTGAGGATGTGGAGAAAAGGGAACCCTCCTACACTGCTGGTGGGAATGCAAATTAGTTCAACCATTGTGGAAAGCAGTATGGAGGATCCTCAAAAAACTCAAAATAGAAATACCATTTGACCCAGGAATTCCACTCCTAGGAATTTACCCTAAGAATGCAGCAGCCCAGTTTGAAAAACACAGATGCACCCCTATGTTTATCACAGCACTATTTACAATAGCCAAGAAATGGAAGCAACCTAAGTGTCCATCAGTAGATGAATGGATAAAGAAGATGGTGGTACATATACACAATGGAATATTATTCAGCCATAAGAAGAAAACAAATCCTACCATTTGCAACAACATGGATGGAGCTAGAGGGTATTATACTCAGGGAAATAAGCCAAGCCGAAAAAGACAAGTATCAAATGATTTCACTCATATGTGGAGTATAAGAACAAAGAAAAAAAAAACTGAAGGAACAAAAACAGCAGCAGACTCACAGAACCCAAGAACGGACTAATAGTTACCAAAGGGAAAGGGACTGGGGAAGATGGGTGGGAAGGGAGGGATAAGAGGGAAAAAGGGGCATTATGATTAGCAGATGTAATGTTGGGGGGGCTCGGGGAGGGCTGTACAACTCAGAGAAGACAAGTAGTGTCTCTATAGCATCTCACTACGCTGATGGGCAGTGACTGTAATGGGGTTGGTGGGGGGACCTGATGAAGGGGGTAGTTTAATAACCATAATATTGCACATGTAATTTTGATTGATACCAAAATAAATTATTTAAAAAAAATAAATTGTAAATTAACAGATAAAAAAACAAATAACAAAAAAGTAGACCTACTTAGTGCCAACCAATTCCATTTTTATCCTGTAGTTTTCCTACCTCTCCTAATACAGTAAACTGATGTCTCTGGCAAACAGATGATTAATAATTTGTCACTTGGGGCTTTGCATAAAATTTCAATGATATTTCAGTTATAAAGACAACATTTTGCTTTTTAAAAATTAAACTTAGCTATTAAAAACTTTATGGAAATTTTCAAATAGAAAAAATGGGATGGTGTGATCAACCCCTATTTATCCATTATTCAGCTTTAATACCTTGATACAATCTTATTACCAACCAACTCGAGCCCCTAGATTCTGCCCAATGCCCACCCCCCACCCCCCACCCCACCCCCGGCCTGTTTTTTTCCCCCCACATCCTGATCACTGGATCATTTTAAAGCAAATCCTAGACATTGTTACCATCTTGTAAATTCCATCAGCACACCTGAACATTACAAGTTCCCCTCTCCCAAACATTACTCGGTTAATATCAAATATCCAGTGTTCTAAATATCCCCAAATGTTTCATAAATATTTTACAGTCTGTCTGTTCAAATCAAAATCCAAATAAAATCCAAACATTGCCTTTGGCAGATAGAATTTAAAAAGCCTTGCTTTCTCTTTTAATCTATAGGTTATCCTTCCCTCTTTTTTTTCTTGCTTTTTTAAAGAAACCATGTCCTTTGTCCTACATTTCTCATTCTTGATTTTTGTTGCCTGTTTTTTTTTTTAAACACGTTATCTCATCTTATCTACCTGACGAAGTAGAAGAGAGATCTTAGCGATTTAGCAAATGAGTTAATCAGGGTATACAGTGATAAAGTAAGCAGTTTGTCCAAACTTAGAGTTAGTAAGTAGTGGAACCAGGCTAGAATCTTGGAAACCCACTTCTTAGACCAGAGGGATCCTTTCACCCAAACTGTGGGTCTCTTACTTCATAAATTAAAACAATACTAAAAACATTAAAAATAGTGAGAAGACTTTTGAATAAAAATTAAGGTATTAATATAATAAATGTTTTATGATTTCTTAAAAGTAATTCACATACACTGTTATCTAGGCATCATTTTTCACCAGTGGGTATCAGCGGAGTCTCTGCCTCTGTTTCTGTCTCTTTATTTTACATGTCTAAAGTAGTATATATGCCAATATGACTTTCTTGAATTTATTATTTCAGATCATTCACTCATTTGAATATTTCATTGTCTTATTTGCTATAGATTGTAAACTTTTGGATTCAAAATAGTATGTTTCTTTGCAATTTCTTGTAGTCGAATTTATGTGACTAATCCTCGGGATCTTAGGGAACAGCAAAGGCAGACCAGGCCGCGGGAGTTCTCATTCGGTCCTGAGCAAGAATTGGCATTTCCTGAGAGCTGTGAACGATCTTCTACGTCTCTGCTCATTTCTTACTGCCATCTACTGGTGCCTTATGTTTCTGATTAAATCCAGGGAAGTTTTACCATAAGGATTCATGACTTCATCATTCCTTTTTTCTCTATATAACAATTCTTTGTAAAAAAGTTCCTTTCAAAGGAATAGGTACTTTTTTTATTTGAGTGTGTTACAATTGTTTTTTATGGAAGTATATACATATACACATTTTTCATGGTTGATATACAATATTATTTCAAGTATACACCCAGTGGTTTAACAGTTACTGAATCCTCACCCCCACTAGTGCAGTCACTATCTGTCAACACAGGAAGATGTTACAGAACCATTGTCTTTAT
The DNA here is from genome assembly GCA_032199065.1 of Smutsia gigantea. Taxonomy (NCBI): domain Eukaryota; kingdom Metazoa; phylum Chordata; class Mammalia; order Pholidota; family Manidae; genus Smutsia; species Smutsia gigantea. Next base: position 231,044 of record JAVSCE010020043.1, on the reverse strand, counting down.
TCTCCATCTCTGTGACCAACGTACGATTGAGAAGTTTTGTGCCCCTTTATCCTCCTCATCCTCCCCACCTACTCCCCCCAGCGCCTCCCCCATGGTAACCACGAGTCGCGTCTCAGTGTCTGTGAGCGTACTGCTCTTTTGTTCATTTTGTTTTATTTTTTTAGATTCGACAAATAAGCGAAATCATATGGTATTTGTCTTTCTCTGCCTGACTTATTTCACTGAGCATAATAATAGTGCTTTTTTTTTTTTTAGGAGAGCAAGGCACAGGCTTTTATGTAGAGAAAGTGAGAGGAAAGAGCTCCTGGCTCATGCCAGGAGGGGACAAGAGAGCCCTAATAGTGTTTTTTTGATAGGTAAAGCTCCCTTAAGTGTACAATAATTACTAACTAATAAGAGATTTTCCATAATACCTACTACAGTGCTCACAGCATTATAAGTTACAGACCCACAGCTACACCTTTGAAGGTATAACATAATTATAACTTCTAGCCAACAACTGTCATGGCTGAATTATTCAAAAATTAATTTTAAAGAAATTTTAACCACATAGTACAATACTTCTGGTTAGAATATACATTGTACATATATGTGCTAGGTTGTGAAAACAGCAGAACATAAGAAAGCCATGGCTTCTATTCTGAGAAGATAATTGTAAATATTGGGAGGAGGAGATAGAAGAAATTTCTTATCATTTAGGTTTTTCTAAGTATACAAAACACATCAACAATATGAATTCTAAAATTAATCTCTGTAGTAAAATAGCTCTCTTTTTGTATTTAAAATTTATTGTTATAGTTAATACAGATGAAATTTACTTCCCAAAGCCTAATAAGGTAATTTGAGTCTCGTGTTCTTTGGAGACCATTGAGAGAGAATGAATTGCTGAGGTATTTTTTATTTTTTTTTATTTTATTTTTATTTTTTTTTTAATTTAATTTATTTTATTATCATTAATTTACAATTACATGTGCAATATTACGATTATTAAACTACCCCTTCATCAGGTCCCCCCCACCAACCCCATTACAGTCACTGTCCATCAGCGTAGTGAGATGCTATAGAATCACTACTTGTCTTCTCTGAGTTGTACTGCCCTCCCCGTGCCCCCCCAACATTACATCTGCTAATCGTAATGCCCCTTTTTCCCTCTTATCCCTCCCTTCCCGCCCATTTTCCCCAGTCCCTTTCCCTTTGGTAACTATTAGTCCGTTCTTGGGTTCTGTGAGTCTGCTGCTATTTGTTCCTTCAGTTTTTTTCTTTGTTCTTATACTCCACATATGAGTGAAATCATTTGATACTTGTCTTTTTCGGCTTGGCTTATTTCACTGAGCATAATACCCTCTAGCTCCATCCATGTTGTTGCAAATGGTAGGATTTGTTTTCTTATTATGGCTGCATAATATTCCATTGTGTATATGTACCCCATCTTCTTTATCCATTCATCTACTGATGGACACTTAGGTTGCTTCCATTTCTTGGCTATTGTAAATAGTGCTGCAATAAACATAGGGGTGCATCTGTCCTTTTCAAATTGGGCTGCTGCATTCTTAGGGTAAATTCCTAGGAGTGGAATTCCTGGGTCAAATGGTATTTCTATTTTGAGTTTTTTGAGGAACCTCCATACTGCTTTCCACAATGGTTGAACTAACTTACATTCCCACCAGCGGTGTAGGAGGGTTCCCCTTTCTCTACATCCTCGCCAACATTTGTTGTTTGTCTTTTGGATGTTGGCCATCCTAACTGGTGTGAGGTGATAGCTCATTGTGGTTTTAATTTGCATTTCTCTGATGATTAGCGATGTGGAGCATCTTTGCATGTGCCTGTTGGCCATCTGAATTTCTTCTTTAGAGAAGTGTTTATTCATGTCCTCTGCCCATTTCTTAATTGGATTATTTGCTTTTTGTTTGTTAAGGTGCGTGAGTTCTTTATGTATTTTGGATGTCAACCCCTTATCAGATACGTCATTTATGAATATATTCTCCCATACTGTAGGATGTCTTCTTGTTCTACTGATGGTGTCCTTTGCTGTACAGATGATTTTCAGCTTGATATAGTCCCACTTCTTCATTTTTGCTTTTGTTTCCCTTGCCCAGGGAGATATATGTTCATGAAGAAGTTGCTCATGTTTATGTCTAAGAGATTTTTGCCTATGTTTTTTTCTAAGAGTTTTATGGTTTCATGACTTACATTCAGGTCTTTGATCCACCTTGAGTTTACCTTTGTGCATGGGGTTAGACAGTAGTCCAGTTTCATTCTCTTACATGTAGCTGTCCAGTTTTTCCAACACCAGCTGCTGAAGAGGCTGTCATCTCCCCATTGTATATCCAAGGCTCCTTTATCAAATATTGATTGTATATGTTTGGGTTAATGTTCGGATTTTCTATTCTGTTCCACTAGTCTGTGGGTCTGTTTTTGTGCCAATACCAAATTGTCTTGAATACTGTAGCTTTGTAGTAGAGCTTGAAGTCAGGGAGCGTTAATTCTCCCTGTTTTATTCCTCCTTCTCAGGATTGCTTTGGCTATTCGGGGTCTTTTGTGGTTCCATATGAATTTTAGAATTATTTGTTCCAGTTCATTGAAGAAAGCTGTTGGTAGTTTGATAGGGATTGCATTGAATCTTTAGATTGCTTTAGGTAGTATAGCCATTTTGACAATATTTGTTCTTTCTAGCCAAGAGCATGGGATGCATTTCCATTTGTTAGTGTCCTCTTTAATTTCTCTTAGGAGTGTCTTGTAGTTTTCAGAGTACAGGTCTTTCACTTCCTTGATTAGGTTTATTCCTAGGTATTTTATTCTTTTTGATGCAATTGTGAATGGAATTGTTTTTCTGATTTCTCTTTCTGTTAGTTCATCATTAGTGTATGGGAAAGCAACAGATTTCTGTGTGTTAATTTTGTATCCTGCAACTTTGCTGAATTCAGATATTAGTTCTAGTAGTTTTGGAGTGGAGTCTTTAGGTTTTTTTATGTACAATATCATGTCATCTGCAAGTAGTGACAATTTGACTTCTTCTTTACCAATCTGGATGCCTTGTATGTGTTTGTTTTGTCTGATTGCCATGGCTAGGACCTCCAGTACTATGTTGAATAACAGTGGAGAGAGTGGGCATCCCTGTCTTGTTCCCGATCTTAGATGAAAAGCTTTCAGCATCTCACCATTAAGTGTGATGTTAGCTGTGGGTTTGTCATATATGGCCTTTATGATGTTGAGGCACTTGCCGTCTATACCCATGTTGTTGAGAGTTTTAATCATGAATGGATGCTGAATTTTGTCAAATGGTTTTTCAGCATCTATGGAGATGATCATGTGGTTTTTGTTCTTCTTTTTGTTGATGTGGTGGATGATGTTGATGGATTTTCGAATGTTGTACCATCCTTGCATCCCTGGGATGAACCCCACTTGATCATGGTGTATGATCCTCTTGATGTATTTTTGAATTCGGTTTGCTAATATTTTGTTGAGTATTTTTGCATCTCTGTTCATCAGGGATATTGGTCTTTAATTTTCTTTTTTGGTGAGGTCTTTGCCCGGTTTTGGTATTAGAGTGATGCTGGCTTCATAGAGTGAATTTGGAAGTATTCCCTCCTCTTCTATTTTTTGGAAAACTTTTAGGAGAATGGGTGTTATTTCTTCTCTATATGTCTGGTAGAATTCAGAGGTGAATCCATCATGTCCGGGGGTTTTGTTCTTGTGTAGTTTTTTGATTACCGATTCAATTTCGTTGCTGGTGATTGGTCTGTTTAGTTTTTTTGTTTCTTGCTTGGTCAGTCTTGGAAGGTTGTATTTTTCTAAGAAGTTGTCCATTTCTTCTAGGTTTTCCAGCTTGTTAGCCTATAGAGTCTCATAATATTCTCTTATAATTCTTTGTATTTCTGTGGGGTCTGTTGTTATTTTTCCTTTCTTATTTCTGATTATGTTCATGTGTTTAGATTCTCTTTTTCTCTTAATAAGTCTGGCTGGGGGTTTATCTATTTTGTTTATTTTTTCAAAGAACCAGCTCTTGGTTTTATTGATTTTTTTCTATTGTTTTATTCTTCTCAATTTTATTTATTTCTTCTCTGATCTTTATTATGTCCCTCCTTCTGGTGACTTTGGGCCTCATTTGTTCTTCTTTTTCCAATTTCAGCAATTGTGTTTTTAGACTATTTATTTGGAAATGTTCTTCCTTCTTTAAATAGGCCTGGATTGCAATATACTTTTCCTCTTAGAACTGCCTTTGCTGCGTCTCACAGAAGTTGTGGCTTTGTGTTGTTGTCATTAGTCTCCATATATTCTTTGAATTCTGTTTGATTTGGTCGTTAACCCATTGATAATTAGGAGAATGTTGTTAAGTCTCCATGTATTTGTGAGCCTGTTTAATTTCTTTCTAAAATTTATTTCTAGTTTTATACCTTTGTGATCTGAGAAGTTGGTTGGTAGGATTTCAATATTTTTGAAATTACTGAGGTTCTTTTTGTGGCCTAGTATGTGGTCTATTCTGGAAAATGTTCCATGTGCACTTGAGAAGAATATGTATCCTGCTGCTTTTGGGTGCAGAGTTCTGTAGATGTCTGTTAGGTCTGTCTGTTCTAGTGTGTTGTTCAGTGCCTCCGTGTCTTTACTTATTCTCTGTCTGGTTGATCTGTCCTTTCGAGTGAGTTGTGTGTTGAAGTCTCCTAAAATAAATGCATTGCTGTCTTTTTCGTCCTTTAATTCTGTTAGTATTTGTTTCATATATGCTAGCGCTCCTTTGTTGGGTGCATATATATTTATAATGGTTATATCTTCTTGTTGGACTGACCCCTTTATCATTATGTAATTAATGTCCTTCTTTATCTCTTGCTGCTGTCTTCGTTTTGAAGTCTGTTTTGTCTCATACCAGTACTGTAACACCTGCTTTTTTCTGCTTGTTGTTTGCATGAAATATCTTTTTCCATCCCTTCACTTTTAGTCTGTATATGTCTTTGGGTTTAACGTGAGTCTCTTGAAGGTAGCATATAGATGGGTCTTGTTTTTTTATCCATTCAGTGACTCCATGTCTTTTGACTGGTGCATTCAGTCCATTTACATTTAGGGTGATTTTGTATAGGTATGTACTTACTGGCATTGCAGGCTTCAGATAAGTGGTTACCAAGGGTTCAAGGTTAAGTTCCCTATCTAAAAGTCTAACAGCTCACTTAATATGCTATTACAATCTAAAGGTTCTTTTATGTTTGTTTGTTTCCTCCTTTTTCTTTCTACTCCATTCTTATATATTAGGTAACATATTCTGTACTGTTTGTCTATCCCTTGATTGACTTTGGGGATAGTTCATTTAATTTTGCATTTGCTTAGTAATTACCTGTTCTGTTTTTTTACTGTGGTTTTATTACCTCTGGTGACAGCTATCAATCCGTAGGAACACTGCCATCTATAGCAGTCCCTCCAAAATACACTGTAGAGATAGTTTGTGGGAGGCATATTCTCTCAGCTTTTGCTATCTGGGAATTGTTTAATCCCTCCTTCAAATCTAAATGATAATCTTACTGGATAAAGTAATCTTGGTTCAAGGCCCTTCTGCTTCATTGCGTTAAATACATCATGCCATTCCCTTCTGGCTTGTAAAGTTTCTGCTGAGACGTCTGATGATAGCCTGATGGGTTTTCCTTTGTATGTGATCTTATTTCTCTCTCTGGCTGCTTTTAATAGTCTGTCCTTATCCTTGATCTTTGCCATTTTAATTACTATATGTCTTTCTATTGTCTTCCTTGGGTCCCTTGTGTTGGGAGATCTTCACACCTCCATGGCCTGAGAGACTGTCTCCTTCCCCATATTGGGGAAGTTTTCAGCAATCACCTCCTCAAGGACACTTTCTATCCCTTTTTCTCTCTGTTCTTCTTCTGGTACCCCTATAATGCGAATATTGCTCCGTTTGGATTGGTCACACCATTCTCTCAATATTCTTTCATTCTTAGAGATCCTTTTTTCTCTCAGTGCCTCAGCTTCTTTTATTCCTCTTCTCTAGTTTCTATTTCATTTATTGTCTCCTCCACCATATCTAATCTGCTTTTAATACCGTCCATCGTGTTCTTCAATGATTGGATCTCTGACCGGAATTCATTCCTGATTTCTTGAATATCTTTCCGTACCTCCATGAGCATGTTAATGAATTTTATTTTTAACTCCCTTTCAGGGAGAGTCATAGGTCCATATCATTTAAATCTTTCTCAGGAGTTGTATTCATAATTTTACTCTGGACCAGGTTCCTTTGGCTTTTCATATTTGTGTATGGCGCCCTCTAGTGCCCAGAAGCTCTACTCTCTGGAGCTGCTCAGCCCCTTAAGCAATGCGGGGATTGTAGGGGAGTGGTATTGGTGCCTCAGGGGAGGAAAGGGCTGTTTCCTGGTTCCTGGCTGCTATGCCTGTCTCCACTGCCTGAACCAGTGGGCTGAGCACACAGGTATAAGCCTCTGTGCTTTGTGTTTTTAGTTGCTGTAGACAGATGTTCCTTCTGGCTGGTCTAACACCAGGGAAGGATTTCCCGGTTTGCAACCCCGGTGGGGCTGGCCAGAAGAAAGGCACACTAGTCTGCCTGTCACAGAAGGGGTTCCTGGAGCTGTGCAGGCAGCCAGGGAGCTTGAGCACCCGAAGATCGTGAAAGCGCCCAACCTGCTGGGCAGAGTGCACCCGGAGAATTTTGTCTGCCTGTCCTTTCTCCTGAGCAGTAAGCTCTGTGTAATCCTTGCCCCTTTAGCAGCCCTCTTGCTAAGGGCTTCTTTGTTAGAAAGTGTCTCAGACTGCTCACCTTTCTTTTGTCCCCGAGCAGCTGGGTATGGATCCCTGCTTTCCACAAGCGGCTGGAATCTTAGTCTCTCCAGGAACTCTGCCTGTCTTAGCTTTCCAACCCCCTAATTACAAGAGTATCATGCAAGCACCATGAAATTTAGGTTTGTGCTCCCAGAGCAGATCTCCAGAGTTAGGTATTCAGCAGTCCCAGTTCTCCACTCCCTCCCTGTTCCGTTCCTGTTTCTTTAGTCGGTGAGCTGGGGTGGGGGAAGGGCTTGGATCCTGCAGGACCACAGCTTTAGTAAGTTACCCTTTTCTGTGATGGCTGCTCTTGTTTCCAGGTGTATGCAGTTTGTTGCCATCCTTTTTCCTGTTGCTCTTTCAGGAGTAGTTGTAGTAGCTTTATTTTCACATTATATGCAGTTTTAGGAGGAAGCCTCTGTCTCACCTCTCACGCCTCCATCTTTAATCCAGCAAATATAACTTAACCTGAAAGTGACCTGAAGACTGAAAAACCGACCACCTACACCTGAGGAAGAAGAGAAAACCACACAGAAAAGGCCAAGTGGCAAAGCTGAGATCAAGCGGGACTGAAGCCCTATCCACAGCCCAGCCTACAGGCAGGAGAAAGGGGAACGGAGCAGAGGGGTTGGGAACCCAGGAGTGCTGCACACCTCGCCCTGGAAATCTCCGGGAGCATGAGCTTGCACTTTATTTGGTTCTAGTGATCAGTGGGGCTGGACACATGGACTGGTGAAAACACTGGGAGGCCTAGAAGACAGCCATTGTGGAGAGCAGGCATGCTCTGCCTGTCCTGAGACCCAAAGCAGAGGCAGCAGTTTGAAAGACTTGTCAGCAGTGAGAGGGGTACCAGATGGGCAAGAGTTAAATGGAACTCTGAGGAGAACAGGCAGGTGGAGGATATCTCCCCAGCCCTTCCACAGCCTCACAAATTGGGAACTCTTGGGAGCCCCAGATGCTCCATCCCTCTTGCTGGCAGCACAGTCCCATAGGCTCCAACCTGCATGCACTGCCTGGCCCCAGCCCACTTGACTCAGCAGCAGCATCTGACTTTGCTGCCTGGCGGGTAGGGGGAGACTCTCCCAACTTGCTTGGCTCCATTTCAGCCCAACTGGAGAGGTGGCTGGAGGAGCCGGCCTCCAGAGCTCCTCGTTTGTGGGTGTCCAAACCCGGGAATGTGTCCAGCTGGGGCACATCCATCTGCCTACCCTATACTGAAGCCCCACCATTGCTGTAGGTCAGGCAGAGGGTGGTCCTGCCCACAGCGAGCTCATCAAAGATTCTTGAGCTGAATAGGAAGGCAGCAGTGAAGCAATCTGCCTGCCCAGACTTAGTCCACTACAGATGCCAGACAGGTGCACCACCCACGGTACAACAACAGCTAGGCCCCCGCAAAATAGAACCAGATACTACCGAGTAAAGAATCTTGAGCTCCCAGATACCATAGCATGCCTTCTTCATAAAGCTATTACTCTTTAGACCAGAAAGCATAGCAGATACATATAACACAAAGGAAGAAACTGAATCCCTGACAAAATGAGCAGGCAGAGGAATTTGATCCAAACAACATTACAAAACAGAACCCCAGAGAGAGGCTAAATGAAATGGAAGTTACCAGTCTTGATAAAGATTTCAAAATAAAAGTCATAAATATGCTCACGGGTTTACAAAAAAATATTCAAGATATTGGAAGACCAAAAAAGAGAAACCTGAAAAAGCCACTCAGAGCTAAAGAATATCTGAAATGAAACATACAATGGAGGGATTTATAAGTAGATTAGATCATGTAAAGGAGATGGTAAATGAAATAAAAGTTAGAGAACAGGAAAGCAAGGTGAAGAACAGAGAAAAAAGGATCTCTAGGAAAGAAAGATTGATAAGAGAGCAATGTGACCAATCCAAAAGAAACAATATGATAGTACCAGAAGAAGGAGAGAAAGGCAAAGGGATAGAGAGTTTAGGAAATAATTGTGGACACCTTCCCCAATCTGTGGAAGGAAATATAAGCTCAGGTCATGGAAGTGCGGAGGGCCCCTAACAAAAAAAAGCCCAGGAAGACAACACCAAGACATATAGTAATCAAAATGGCAAAGATCAAGGATAAGGACAGTGCTGAAAGCAGCCAGAGAAAGCAAAAAGATTACTTATAAAGGAAATCCCATCAGACTGTCAGCAGATGTCTCATCAGAAATTCTACAGGCCAGAAGGGAGTGGCATAATATATTTTGTACTGAAACGGAAGGATGTCCAACCAAGAATCCTCTACCAGGGAAGATTAATAAATTTGAAGCGGGGATTAAACAATTTACAGATGAAAGTTGAAGGAATTGCCACCATTAAGCCAATCTTATACAATATGCTAAAGGAATTGCTATAGACAGAAGTAACTCAAGGCTAAATAGCTTTCACCACTGAAAATAAACCCACAGTAGAAGTAGTAGACCAACTAATTACCAAGCAAAGATGAAATTAAAACAAGCAAAATCAACCATACACAAAATCCGTCAAAAGGATGCAAAAAGTGCAGATTATGAAATCTAATGTGAAAAATGTGGAGGAGGAAGAAGAAAAAAAGTACTTTTAGATTGCTTAAGAGTATCAGCAATTTAAGATAGACTATTATACAATAATGAGGCTATCCTTGAACCTTTGGTAACTACAGAACTAAAGCCTGCAATATATACACACACACACACAAATAAATTTTAAAAAGTCCAATTACAACACTAAAGAAAACCATCAATAATGAGAAAAGTATAAGAGAGGAAGAAAGGAACAGAGAGGAGCTATAAAAGGCAGCCAGAAAACAAAAGGGCAATAAGAACATATCTATCAATAATCACCTTAAATGTAAATGGATTGAATGCACCAATCAAAAGACATACAGTGGCAGAACGGATAAGGAAATAAGACCATATATATGCTGCCTACAAGAGACTTATTTCAGACACAAGCATACACAGACTAAAAGTGACAGGATGGAAAAAGATATTCCAAGCCACTAATAGAAGAAAATAGGATTAGTAGTAGTTATATCATGACAAAATTGATTTCAAAACAAAGTAACAAGAGACAAAGGACATTACATAATGATAAAGGGATCAGTTCAACAAGAGGACATAGCCATTATAAAATCTATGCACCCATTATAGGAGCACCTAAATATGTAAAACAAATTCAGAATTAAAGGGGAAAATAGATCGCAGCACATTCACTTTAGGAGATTTTAACACACCACTCATATCAATAGATCAACCAGACAGAAAAAAAGGAAACAGAGGCACTGAACAGTAGATCAAATGACTTAACAGATATCTACACACTCCACCCAAAAGCACCAGGATACGCATTTTTCTCAAGTGTACACTGAGCGTTCTCCAGAATAGATCCCATACTAGGCCACATGAAGAGCCTCAATAAATTAAAAAAGATTGATAATTTGATCAGGCAGCTTCTCAGACCACAATGCTGTGAAGAGAAATAAATTACACAAAACAAAAAGACTTATAAACACATGGAGGCTAAACAACATGCTTCTAAATGAGTGGATCAATGACCATATTGAAACAAATCAATCAGTACATGGAGACAAATGAAAACAAAACCACAACAAACCCAAATCTGTGGGAGGCGGCAAAGGAATTTCTAAGAGGAAAGTGCATAGCAATACGGGCTTACCTCAAGAAACAAAAACAATCCTAAATAAACAGGATAAAATCATAAACTAGAAAAAGAAGAACAAATAAAGCCCAAAGTCAGTAGAAGGAGGGATATATAAATAAAATGGAGAAGAATAAAGTGATAGAAACAATGAAACCAGGAGCTGGTTCTTTGAGAAAAATAAACAACATAGGTAAACATCTACCCAGAGTTATCAAGAAAAGAATTGTCAACAGATAAACAGAATAAGAAATGAAGAAGGAATAACCACAATGGACACCATAGACATACAAATTATTAGAGAAACTGTGAAAAATTACATGCCAGTAAATCGGACAACGTAGAAGAAATGGACAAGTTCCTAGAAAAATACACCTTCTAAGATTGACCCCGGAAGAAAGAGAAAATCTGAACAGACCAATTAGCAGCAGTGAATTGGTAATCAAAACACTCCTGAAAAACAAAATATTAGTTCCATATGGCTTCACAGATGTATTCTACCAAACATTTAGAGAAGAGCTAACACCCATCTTCTGAAAGTACTCCAAAAATTAGAAGAGGAGGGAGTACTTCCAAATTCATTCTCTGAAGCCAGCATCACTCTAACACCAAAAGCAGACAAGACACCACAAAAAAGAAAATTACAGACAAATATTCCTGATGAACATAGATGCTTAAATCCTCAGCAAAATATTAGCAAACCAAATCCAAAAAGATCATTCATCCTGATCAAGTGGGATTTATTCCAGGGATGCAGTGATCGTATCATATTTGTAAATCAATCAATAATCACACATCACATTAACAAAAAGGAAAAAAAACCCCACCATCATCTCAATATATGCTTGAAAAAGCATTTGACAAAATTCAACATTCACTCATGATAAGAACCCTCAACAAAATGGTATAGAGGGTATGTAACTCAACATAATTAGGGCCGTATACAACAAACCCATAGTCAACATCATACTTAATAACAAAAAGCTGAAAGCTTTTCCTCCAAGATCAGAAACAAGACAAAGATGCCCACTATCACCACTTTATTCAACATAGTATGGATGTCCTAGCCACAGCAATTAGACAACACAAAAAGGTAAAAGGCATCCAAATTGATAAGGAAGAAGTTAAACTAACCATTTGCAAATGACATGATATTGTACATAGAGAACCCTAAATAATCCACACAAAATTACTAGAACTAAAAACTAAATTCAGCAAGTAGCAGGATATAAAATTAACACACAGAAATCTGTCACATTCCTATATATAATAATGAAGTAGCAGAAAGAGAAATCAGGAAAACAACTCCACTTACAACTTCATCAAAAAGAATAAAATAGGAATAAACCTAACCAAGGAGGTGAAAGACCTATGCTCTGAAAACTACAAGACACTCATGAGGGAAATTAAAGAAGATGCCAATAGATGGAAATCTATCCCATGCTCATGGATAGGAAGAATTCATATTGTCAAAGTGGCCACCTTGCCCAAAGCAATTTGCAGATTCAACGCAATCCCTATCAAAATACCAACAGTATTCTTCAATGAACTAGAACAAATAGTTCTAAAATTCATATGGAACCACAAAAGACCTCGAAGAGCCAAAGCAATCCTGAGAAAGAAAAACAAAGCTTAGGGGATTAAGCTCCCTGACTTCAAGCTGTACTACAATGCTACAGTAATCAAAACAATTTGGTACTGGCAGAAGAACAGACCCATAGATCAATGGAACTGAATAGAAGACCCAGATATAAACCCATACATATATGGTCAATATACAATAAAGGAGTCATAAATATTAAAAGGAGAAAAGACAACATCTTCAACAACTAGTGTTGGCAAAACTGGCCAGCTACATGTAAGAGAATGAAAATGGATTATTGTCTAACTCCATACAGAAAAGTAAACGCGAAATGGATCAAAGGCCTGAATGGAAGTCATGAAACCATAAAACTCTTAAAACAGGCAAAAATCTCTTGAATGTGAGTATGAGCAACTTTTTCTAGATATATCTCCTCTGTTAAGGGAAACATAAAATCAAAAATGAATAAGTGAGACTAAATCAAACTAGAAAGTTTCTGTACAACAAAGGACACCATCAGCAGAACAAAAAGGCATCCTACAGTATGGGGGAATATATACATAAACAACTCACCTGATAAGGGGTTAATATCCAAAATATATAAAGACTCATATGCCTTAACACCCAAAAAACAAATAACCCAATTAAAAAATAGGCAGAGGACCTGAACAGACAATTCTCCAAAGAAGACATACAAATGGCCAAAATCATATGAAAAGTTGCTCCACATTGCTAATCATCAGGGAAAAGTATTTTAAAACCACAATGAGATGACCTTGCACCACTCAGAATGGCCACTATCCAAAAGACAAGAAACAAGAAATGCTAGAGAGGATGTGGAGAAATAGAGGTCCTCCTACAGTCTTGGTGGGACAGAAAACTGGTACAACCACTGTGGAAAGCCATATGGAGGTTCCTCAAAAAACTAAAAGTAGAAATACTATTTGACCCACAAATTCCACTCCTAGGAACTTACCCGAAGAAAACAAGATACTTGATTTGAAAAGATACATGCACCCCTATGTTTATCACAGCACTATTTGCAATAGCCCAGATATGGAAGCACCCTAAGTGTCCATCAATAGATGAATGGATAATGAAGAGGTGGTATATGTATACAATGGAATATTATTCAGCTATGAAAAGAAAACAAACCTGCCATTTGCAACAACATGGATGGATCTAGATGGTATTATGCTCAGTGAAATAAGCCAGTCATAGAAAGATAAATACCATATAATTTCACTTATTTGTGGAATATAAAAACAGCCAAACAGAAGGAACAAAACAGCATTAGACACATAGATACTAAGAAATGACTAGCAGTTAGCAATGTTTGAGATGGGTGCAAAGGGTAGGGAGATAAAAGGGCACAATAATTTACAATCACAATATAAGTTGATCACGGGCTGTTGAACCATTGTGATGTACATTTAAAAACAACATACGATTGTATATTAATGGTACTGTAATAAAAAACAAATTAAAAAATCACTGCTCAGACAGTATCAACATGCGAGTATTCAGGAAGTATGTTTCCTTGAGAGCTGCCTTGGGAAATGGACTGGAGAATTTGCACAGACAAGATAAGAAAGATGTTGACATAGAGTCTGTGGTGGGCATTCAATTTGATATATCTCCAGACCAAAGTGCCAATCTGGTTTGTTGCTTGAAGCTTGGACCATTGGGTAGATTTTTCCCTCATCGTTGTCAAGTCCACTCGTAGTCTATTTAACAGGATAGCAGTCAGTTTTTGGCTTACAGCACAGTATCAAGTTGATTCATCTATGAACCAAGCCTGGGTTTTTTCGTGTCAGCGAATGGTAGTGAACTTCAATGAAGTTGTACATTGTGAACTGAGAAGGAGGTGTTGGTGTACTGGAGGTTAGTGATGTAGGGATCTGGGCCATTTTGTATGAAACTGGGAGACTGTGGGCCTGCTTGGGCCCCATCTCAAATGTGTTATAGGTTACTACTTTGCTGGCCTAGTCTTATGACATGGTGGATCTGACAATAGAAAGCTTATGATGGACAGCTCTGGTGACATAGTTGTAATGCTATGATGTAATTGCTAATTAGGAGCTAAATCACTTGTTCTGGTGTCCTCTCTCACTCCCTGTCCCAGTAATGCCTTCCACATCACCTGAGAAATGGGTTGAAGTATTTTTCCCATATATATTGCATTGTCTCCTGAATAGAGAAGCCTACCAAATGCTGTGTCTCATTTAGTGATGGGAGGAGCAAGGTGCAATAATTTATCCTGGAGAGATATCTTAGTATGCCCCATACCACTGGACCCTTAACTTCATCAGTGTGGTGAACCTGAATTTTTGTGTTTTATGTCCCACCCTCTGGCATACATGAGCCTTATCAGAATATCCAGGGTATTTTCCACTTCTTGTAGGTTCAGTGAACATGCTATCTTCAATATTGTGAACTGACACAATGTCCAAATAAGCAAAAGTTTTCTGACTATATATTGTGACTTGCCCATTGTGAGATCAGACATGGGCCAACATTCCATGTATCACCTGGCTTCTTAATTGACCAAAACCTAACAGGAACCATGACGATGTTTTGGTTTATCAGTATCAATTAAGACCCTATATCTAACAGCCCTTGACGTGTCTAGGTATTCTTCAGTGTATTCTAAAAAATCGGGAAGACCTTAGTGAATTGCTATTGTATATACTTGTAGCACTGAAAATTTCTTCCTCAGTTGAAATTGGCTTCACATTTAGTCTGGGTCTAAGAATTGATTCAGATCTGGAAAATGGGCTGACATCCATCTTCACCTTTTAAAATTATATGTAAATCAATACCTTTGATGGCTTCACTTCTTTCCCTTCTTTCTAAAAAGTGTTATAATTTACCAAAATAAGACAAAAATACACAAAATACAGCTTAGCAAATACAGGGTGAGTAACCTTGTAACTACCACTCAGTCAAGAAATAAAATTTTACCAGCAGTCTGTATGTGCCCTATTCCAATCTATCCTCTCCCCACAAAATTAAATAGTTATAACTTTTATAATTATTATATTTTAATAGTTTATTATCCAAATGTGTATTCGTAGATACTATAGTTTGCTCTTTTATAAGGGTTTGGTCTTTTAAGTCGTGCATATTTTTCTTTACTTTCAATTTACTGTTGAAGGATCAGTCATTTGATGTATAGAGTTTCTCACACTCGTGGAGCTTGACATCACTAATCAGGGAAATGCATATCGAAACAACAATAAAATATCACCTCACACCTGTCAGAATGGCTAGTATTAAAAAGACATAATAAGTGCCAGCAAGGGTATGAAGAAAAGGGAACCCTTGACTGGTAGGAATGTGAATTGTTTAAAACAGTATGGAGGTTCCTCAAAAAGTTAAAAATAGAACTTTCTGATCCATCAATTCCACTTCTTCATTTATATCTAAAGAAATGAAAGTAAGGTATTGAAGAGATATCTGCACTCTCCCATGTTCATTACAGCATTATTCACAGTAGTAAAAATACACAAACTAAATGTCCACTTACAGATGGATGAATAAAGAAAATGTATATATGTGTGTGTGTGTGTGTGTGTGTGTGTGTGTGTGTGTGTGTGTGTGTACACACGCACATGCACGGAATGGAATATATTAAGCCAAGAGAAACAAGGAAATCCTGCCATTTGTGATAACATGGGTAAACCTGCAGGACATTGTGCTAAGTGAAATAGTCTGAAACAGAACGACAAACACTGCATAATCTCACCTACATGTGGAATCTAAAATGGTCACATTTATAGAAGCAGAGAGTAGATTGGTGGTTGCCATGGACAGGTGGGAGGGGAACATGAGATGTTTGTCAAAGGGTATAAAGTTTTTCAGTTCTGTGAGATCACTAACTTCTAGAGATCTAATATACAGCATGGTGACTGCAGTTAACAGTACTGCATTATATACTTGAAATATGATAAGAGGGTAGATCTTAAGTATTCTCATTACATATGCACGCACACACACACACACCATCAAAGAGAAGAAGGAAGGAAAATGGTAACTGGTGTGGAATATGTTGATTAGCTTGTTTGTGGTGATTTTTTCACAATTTATACATATATCAAAACAAAAGTTGTAACCTTAAATATATAGAATTTCTATATGTCAGTTACAGTAAAGTTGAGAAGAAAAAGGCATAGGTAATCCCATATTACATATGCATCAGAATAATAATGTGAATACTGCCTTCTATATAATTGTTGAGAATAGTTGAAAATCATTTTTTTGCATTTGTCTTCCCAATTTTAATTACTGTACTGTGTACACATTTTCTGACCATTTGACCACTACAGTACTATATATATGCCCTTTCCATTTTAACTTTGTTCTTAGTTGTGCAAGTAATTATATTAACTGTATATTTAATGTTCATGCTTATGTAGATACCATTTTATTCCTTTTGGTTGTTGAAATCCATGCTTTAGTTAATTCCTTAGAAAGTGTTTATGTTTCCATGAACACTGAATTATTAAATATATGTAGGTTTTTATTCTTTATACTTGAAAATCAGTGTTGCTAGATGTAAAATATTTGGATTATATTTTCTTTCCTTGACTATCTTAAATATACAACTCCATTTTCTTCTGGTACAGAGTGTTACTGTCAAAATATCTGATTATTTTTTTTCTATAAGTCACATGCGTTTTTGCCTAGATAATAAGATATATTTTTTAATTTAATAATTTTACTAAAATGTGTCTTGGTGTTGGTCATTCTGGGTGAATGATATTCTTAAATACATAGTGCAGTACCTGAGAATTTTGACCCATCACCTTCAGTATGAGGGTATATGTATGTAAGAATACTGATCCAGAGGCTTTCTTCTGTAGCTTCAAATGTTTTTTTTTAATTTTAGGAAAAAATTTTAAATTACTGGCTTTACTATTTTTACTGTTTGTCCTGTTCCATTGACTTAGTTTTCCTTTTCAGTAACTCCTGTTGCTCATATGTTGGATCTTCTTTGTCTATATTCAGTATTTGTTGCTTTCCTTTAAGTGCATTTTAAAAATATGAAAATATATTTATGCCATTTATATTTGTGCCTATCTTCAAATTGTTTTTATAATTTGTTATAGTGTTGTTTGATATTAATATAAGTAGGAATCTACTTAATTTCATACTAAACTTGAATAATTAGAGTAGAGGTGGTGACTTTAGGAAAATATATTTCTTATACCTATTTGTTATCTTGAAAAACGTGTGAATAAACAGAGGAATCTAGATAAATGTTTTATTCCCAATGTGACTTTCTTTTTCCAGAAAAAGTTTTATAAACTACTTAATAATCATATTTAAATTCAGTTATTTGGTTGTCAAAATTTGGTTTGTCAGCACAGAAGTATTGGGAAACATAGAAAGAAGGTAGTAGTAGAAATGCATTTTACCATTTATAAGTTAAAAAACAATAAAAGCAGTGTCAAGGGCTTTGTTGGAATATGTAATCTTGTCCACTAAAGAAGGAGAGGGAAAAGTTAATAAAAACAGAGAAGGTATAGGAGAAACTAAATTAAATACTTTATATATTTTTCTTTTTGAGTTTTTCCATATTTCTTCTTTACTCTCTCTTTTTCTGTTTATTGTATTTACACTCTCTTTAAGTCCTTACTGTATTTATTTAGTTTTGTGTTCCTTCTGGTTTAGTCTTTATTTGAAATTGATTTTTTCTTTAATTTTAATTTTTTTCTGAATTCCGTACCTCATTTCGTAGTTTTTCGAATTTCAATTATGTTCTTTCAGGCCTGTGGCATTTTCTTGATGTCTTTTAACTCGGTTTGAAATAAAAGCTTACAGTTTTGATCTTTCGGGGTCATGAGTTTCTGGAATGCTTTTATTGTCCATAGGAATGTCATTGTTCTCTATTATAATAACTGTAAAGGATTTGACCTCAATACTTTGCTCTTGCTCATTTTTATATGAAATTAGGTTTTTTGAACTTTTAGAAAAGGTAAGGTTCAGGGGAGCCTTTCTAACATCACAGTGGTTGTTTTTCTTTTGTTTTCTTACAGTTTTCAAAAATATGGTGGCTTGCTTTTTGCTACCTGACTTTTCACTTCCCTACTTTTAAAGTGACCTCTTTATTTTATCTCTGGTGTCATCATCCTGCTCAATTGTGATTTCACCTTTCTTCCTCTTTTGCATTGCAGTGTTCCTTCTACACCCTCTATTGGCAGAGTCCAATATCAAATTTGCTGAAAAGGAGAAATGTAGTCTGCAGGACCCAGTATCATAAACCAGGGTAAAGAAGGGTGGTTTTGGAGCTTAGAGGAAAAAAATGCACAGAAATGTATTGCTGTGCAGAATGGCTTCCACTTTCCCTGAGGTCCATTCATTCGCATACTCTAGGCTATTGTATCTCTATGCACACTTCTACATGTTCACTGTCTTGTAGAAAATTGGTCAGATTCTTTGGTGCTGATTGTTCCTTTTATCTTTGACATTATGTTTGTTTATTTTTGTATTTCCTACAGTTATTTAGGTTGGATATCAGGAAGGAGTGGAAGCAAAAGTTTTTCTTGGACTGTTTTGTTGAACCAGAGTCTCTTTCAGTTTTCAAAACATACCTATCTTCATGTCCATCCCTATTCCTAAGTTCATAGGACTCAGATCTGAATTCATGAGGGATGGAGTTTCAACACAAACTTAAATGACAATATCCTATCATTCTCAGAATTGCTTTTGATAATAAGCCAAATTTATCTACTTAATCTTCCTGTAATATAAGTTGTTTCTCAGGAGACTATCATTGAAATCTGAATATTATGTATGCAAATTGGAACATTGAAATTAGTAGCATTGGAAGTCATAATGGATTTTTTAGTGGAAAATATGTAGTGAAGTTTTGGTCTATGGTCCTGCATGAGAAAGGACAGAAATGTGGTGTGTGTGTGTGTGTCTTTGCATGTGTAAAGAGTTGTTGGGAAAAGAAGATAGTCAGATGGGCGCGTGAGTAAGGTGGCGGAAATCTCCTCCCAAAACCATATATACTTTGAAAATACAGCAAATACAACGATTCCTAAAAGAGACCAGAAGATACAGTACACCAGCCAGACTACATCTACATCTGTGAGAACTCAACATCTCACGAAAAGGGTAGGATACAAAGCCATGACCTGGCAGGACCCGAGACCTCCCCACTCCAGCTCACCAGCAGGAGGAAAAGAGTCAGAGCGGGGAGGGAGTGGAAGCACAGGACTGCTAGATAACCAGCCATAGTAATCTACACCAGGAGCACAGACACACATTGCATAGTGTACTGGATATTAGAGGAATGGAAAAGCAAAATCCGAGACTAAGACTGTAAACAGGTTCCCACAGCTGGCTCCCCTGGGACAAAAGAAAAGCGGGTGTGTTAAAATCCGTAAAGGGACAAGGGTTTAGCAGATGGTCAAAATTGTCCTGGCACATTCAGCCCAGCACGCTCGAAAATTTAAGGAACTTCAGGTGCCCTAACCCTTGGGTGGCAACACAGCACCGAAGTCCCTTATGGCGATAAGCAGCCTGCTGTTCATTTCCCCCACCTGCAGGCACTGCAAGCAAACTGGATGATCCTCCCTTGGTGCAGAGCAACTGGGGAGCAGCGCCACCCACAGCAACCACACAGAGGCTTCTCCCAATGCACGGCTAACCAGGCCAGAGCCAGAGGCTGCTCTGGCCTACAGTCGACCGACCCAGACAGCAGCGACTGGTGCAGAGTCCGGAAGGGACAAAGGGGATTTATTCTCGTGGTAAACATGCGCTGCTTGCCTGCAACCCCCACCAGTGCCCTAGGCCATCCTGAGGGCTGCCCTGCCCACGGCAGCTCAGGGGATTAACCCAGAGGCTGCACCCTGTGTGCAGCTGACTAGCACAGGCAAAGAAAACTGATGCAGGGTCCATGAAACATGTAGGGGTTCTGTTCTTGTGGCAGACACTGATCGCCTGCAACCACCACCAGTGCCCTAGGTCATCCCGCGGGCTGCCCTGTTCACGACATCTCAGGGGATCAACCCAGAGGCTGCTCCCTGTGTGCGGTTGACCAGCACAGGCAGTGGAGATGGGTAAGGCAACCAGCACGCAGGAAGGGACTTTGTTCTCCCAGCTGACATAAGCGTCACTCGCAGGTGATCACTTCCATCGCCATGAAAAGGCAGAAGAACCTTGCTCAGTCCAAAATCCCTCAAACACCAGAGAGAGGGTCTGGTGAGAACAAAATCACTAGCCTTCCTGAAAAAAAAAAAACTCAAAATACAAGCCATAAGCATGCTGATGAAGCTACAGAGAAATATTCAAGAGCTAAGGGATGAATTCTGGAGGGAGATAACAGAAATGAAACAAGCAATAGAAGGACTTAAGAGCAGACTGGATGAGGTGGAAGAGACTGTTAATGGAATAGAAATCAGAGAACAGGAATATAGAGAAGCTTATGCAGAGAGACATAAAAGGATCTTTAAGAATGAAAGACTATTAAGAGAACTATGTGACCAATCCAGATGGAACAATATTCGCATCATAGGTGTACCAGAAGAAGAAAAAGAGACAGAATGTGTCTTTGAAGAAATAATTGATGAAAACTTCCCCAAACTGTCTCTCAGACCATAGAAGCCCACAGATCTCCCAATACAACTGACCAAAGGAGGACAACACCAAGACATATAATAATTAAAATGGCAAAGATCAAAGACAAGGACAGAGTATTAAAAGCAAACCATCTCTACAGTGTATTTTAAAGGGACTGCTCTAGATGGATGCCTAAGGCTAAATAGCTGTCACAAGAGAAAATAAAACCACAGCAAAGAAAGCAGACCAACCAAATACTAACTAAATGCAAAATAAAATCAGCTATCCACTGAATCAGTCAAGGGAAACACAAAAGAGTACAGAATAAAATATCTAATATATAAAGAGTGGAGGAGGAATAAAAAGAAGAGAAAGAATCATCAGATGGTGTTTATAATAGTGTAATAAGTGAGTTATGTTAGATGGTTAGATAGTGAAGAAGAATAAATTTGGGACTATTCCCTCCTCTTCTACTTTTTGGAAAACTTTATGGAGGATGGGTATTAGGTCTTCACTAAATGTTTGATAAAATTCAGTGGTGAAGTCATCAGGTCCAGGAATTTTGTTCTTATGTAGGTTTTTGATTACCAATTCAATTTCGTTGCTGATTTTCTGTTTCTTTATGGGTCAGCCTTGGAAGGTTGTATTTTTCTAGAAAGCTGTCCATTTCTTCTAGGTTATCCAGTATGTTAGCATATAATTTTTCATAGTATTCTGTCATAATTCTTTGTATTTCTGTGGTGTCCATAGTGATTTTTCCTTTCTCATTTCTGATTCTGTTTATGTGAGTAGACTCTTTTTTTCTTGATAAGTCTGGCTAGGAGTTTATCTATTTTGTTTATTTTCTTGAAGATCCAGATCCTGCTTTCATTGATACTTTCTCTTGCTTTATTCTTCTCAATTTTATTTATTTCTGTTCTAATCTTTGTTATGTCCCTCCTTCTACTGACATTGGGCCTCATTTGTTCTTCCTTTTCTAGTTTCATTAATTGTGTTTAGACTTTTCATATGGGACTGTTCTTCTTTCCTGAGGTGGGCCTGTATTGCAGTATATTTCCCTCTTAGCACGGCCTTCGCTGTGTCCCACAGATTTTGTGGTGTCGAATTATTGTTGTCATTTGTCTCCATATATTGGTTGATCTCTGTTTTTTTATGGTCATTGATCCATTGGTTATTTAGGAGCATGTTGTGAAGCCTCCATGTGTTTGTGGGATTTTTCATTTTCTTTGCATAATTTATTTCTAGTTTCATACCTTTGTGGTCTGAGAAACTGGTTGGTACAATTTCAATCTCTTTGAATTTACTGAGGCTCTTTTTGTGGCCTAGGATATGATCTATTCTTTAAAATGTTCCATGTGCACTTGAGAAGAATATATTCTCCTGCTTTTGGGTGTAGAGTTCTGTAGATGTCTGTTAGGTCCATCTGTTCTATTATGTTGTTCAGTGCCTCTGTCTCCTTACTTACTTTCTGTCTGGTTGAACTGTCCTTCAGAGTGAGTGAAGTGTTGAAGTCTCCTAGAATGAATGCATTGCATTCTATTTCTCCTTTTAATTCTGTTAGTTTTTGTTTCAAATATGTAGGTGCTCCTGTGTTGGGCACATAGATATTTATAATGGTTATATCTTCTTGTTGGATTGACCCTTTTATCGTTATGTAATGTCCTTCTTTGTCTCTTGTGACTTTGTTTTGAAGTCTGTTTTGTCTGATACAAGTACAGCAACTCCTGCTTTTTTCTCCCTATTAGTTGCATGAAATATCTTTTTCCATCCCTTCACTTTTAGTCTGTGTATCTCTTTGCATTTAAAGTGAGTCTCTTGTAGGCAGCATATAGATGGGTCTTGTTTTTTTATCCATTCAGCCACTCTAGGTGTTTTGATTGGTGCATTCAGTCCATTTACATTTAGGGTGATTATGGATAGGTATGTACTTATTGCCATTGCGGCCTTTAAATTCGTGGTTACCAAAGGTTCAAGATTAACTTCCTTACTGTCTAAGAGTCTAACTTAACTCATTTAATGTGCTATTACAAACGAGGTCTAAAGGTTCCTTTTTTCTCCTCCTTTTTCTTCCTCCTCCATTCCCTATATATTAGGTATCATATTTGGTACTCTTTGTCTATCCTTTGATAGACTTTGGGGATAGTTGATTTCATTTTGCATTTGCTTAGTAGTTAACAGTTCTTCCTTCTTTATTGTGGTTTATTACCTCTGGCGACAGCTATTAAATCTTAGAAACACTTCCATCTATAGCAGTCCCTCCAAAATACACTGTAGAGAGAGTTTGTGGGAGGTAAATTCTCTCAGCTTTTGCTTATCTGAAAATTGTTAATCCCTCCTTCAAATTTAAATGATAACCTTACCAGATAAAGTATTCTTGGTTGAGGCCCTTCTGCTTCATTGCATTAAATACATCATGCCACTCCCTTCTGGCCTGTAAGGTTTCTGCTGAGAAGTATGATGATAGCCTGGTGGGCTTTCCTTTGTATGTGATCTTATTTCTCTCTCTGGCTTCTTTTAATAATCTGTCCTTATCCTTGATCTTTGCCATTTTAATTACTATATGTCTTGGTGTTGTCTTCCTTGGGTCCCTTGTTGGGAGATCTGTGCACCTCCATGGCCTGAGAGACTATCTCCTCCACCAGATTGGGAAATTTTTCAGCAATTACCAACTCATAGACACTTTCTATCCCTTTTTCTCTCCCTTCTTCTTCTGGTACTCCTGTAATGCGAATATTGTTCCGTTTGTACTGGTCACACAGTTCTGTCAATATTCTTTCATTGTCAGAGATCCTTTTTCCTCTCTGTGCCACAGCTTCTTTGTATCCTCTTCTCTAATTTTTTTCATTTATCGTATCCTCCACCATGTGTAATCTGCTTTTAAAACTTTCTATTGAATGCTTCATTTCTGATACTGTGTTCCGTAATGATTGGATAGCTGACTGGAATTCATCCCTGAGTTCTTGAATATTTTTCTGTGCGTCCATGTGCATGTTAATCCCTTTCAGGCAGATTCATGAGGTCGATTTCATTTAAAATTTTCTCCGGGGTTATATTCATAATTTTACTTTGAAACAGGTTATTTTGGCGTTTCATATTTGTATACGGCATCCTCTAGTGTCTAGAAGCTCTACTCTCTGGAGCTTCTCAACCCCTGAAGCAATGTTGGGGGTTGCAGGTGTGTGGTATTGGTGCCTGGGAGGTGGAGGGGAGGAAAGAGCTGTTTCCTGCTTCCTGGCTGTTATGCCTGTCTCCACTGCCAGAACTAGTGGGCCAAGCACACAGGTACAAGCCTCTGTGCTTTGTGTTTGTAGTTGCTGTAGATGGGGCTTCCCTCTGGCTGGTCTAATGCCAGGGTAGGGTTTGCCAGTTTGTGAGCCAGGTGGGGGGGCTGGCCGGGAGAAAGGCTCACTAGGCTGCATGACACAGAGGGGGCCCTTGGAGCTCTGTAGCCAGCCAGGGACCTTGAGCTTGTGAAGATCATGAAAGTTCCCAACCTGCTGGGCAGAGTGCACCCGGACCATTTTGTCTACCTGTCCTTTCTCCTGAGCAATATGCTCTGTGCAATTCTCGCCCCTTTAGCTGCCCTCTTCTGTTAAGAAGTCTTTCCAACTGCCCACCTTTCTTTTGACCCAGAGCAGCCGGATATGGATCCCTGCTTTCCACAAGTGGCTGGAGTCTCAGTCTCTCAAGGTATTCTGCCTGTCTCCAACCCCCTAATCACGAGAGTACCATGAAAAAACCATGAAATATAGGTTTGTGCTCCCAGATCAGATCTCCAGAGTTAGGTATTCAACAGTCCCAGGCCTCCACTCCCTCCCTGCTCTGTTTCTCTTCCTCCCGCTGGTGAGCTGGTGTGGGGGAAGGGCTTGGGTCCTGGCGGGCCACAGCTTTTGTACGTTACTCTGTTCCGTGAGGTTTATTCTGTTCTCTAGGTGTATGCAGTTTGGTGCAGTCCTCTTTCCTGTTGCTCTTTGAGGATTAGTTGTATTAATTATATTTTTGTATTTTATGCAGTTTTAGGAGGGAGCCTCTGCCTCACCTCTCACGCCATCTTTAATCTCTCCTGCATCCCACAAATTTTGCAGTGTTCAATTATTGTTTTCATTGGTATCCATATATTGCTTAATCTCTGTTTTTATTTGGCCATTGATCCATTGATTATTTAGGAGCATATTGCTAACCCTTCATGTGTCTGTTGGCTTTTTTGTTTTCTTTGCATAATTTATTTCTAGTTTCAAACCTTTATGTTCTGAGAAGTGGGTTGGTACAATTTCAATCCTTCTCAATTTACTGAGGCACTTTTTTGGTCTAGTATGTGATCTATTCTGGAAAATGTTCCATGTGCACTTGAGAAGAATGTGTATCCTGCTGCTTTTGGGTGTAGAGTTCTGTAGGTATCTGTTGGGTCCATCTGTTCTAGTGTTGTTCAGTGCCTCTGTCTCCTTACTTATTTTCTGTCAGGTTGATCTGTCTGTTGGACTAAGTGGTGTGTTGAAGTCTCCTAGAATGAATGCATTGCATTCTATTTCCCCTTTTAATTCTATTAGTATTTGCTTCACTTATGTAATGACTCTTATGTTAGATGCATACATATTTATAATGGTTATATCCTCTTGTTTTACTGACCCATTTATCATTATGTAATGTCCTTCTTTTTCTCTTGTGACTTTGTTTTGACATCTATTTTCTCTGATACAAGTACTGTAACTCCTGCTTTATTCTCCCTATTAGTTGCATGAAATATCTTTTTCCATCCCTTCACTTTTAGTCTGTGTATCTCTTCAGGTTTGAAGTGAGTCCTTTGTAGGCAGCATATAGATGGGTCTTTTTTTTATCCATTCAATGACTCTATGTCTTTTGATTGGTGCATTCAGACTATTTACATTTAGGGTGATTATCAATAGGTATGTACTTACTGCCATTGCAGGCTTTAGATTCGTGGTTACCAAAGGTTCAAGGGTAACTTCCTTACTTTCTAACAGTCTAATTTAACTCACTTAGTATACTATTACAAACACAATCTAAAGGTTCTGTTTTTTTTTCGTCCTTTTTCTTCCTCCTCCATTCTTTATGTATTAGGTATTATATTCTGTACTCTTTGTTTATCCCTTGACTGACTTTAAGGGTAGTTGCTTTGATTTTGCATCTGCTTAGTAATTGATGGGTCTTCTTTTTTTACTGTGGTTTTATTTCCTCTGGTGACAGCTATTTAGCCTTAGGAACACTTCCATCTATAGCAGTCTCTTCAAATGCACTGTAGAGATGGTTTGAGGGAGGTAAAATCTCTCAGCTTTTGCTTATCTGGAAATTGTTTAATTCCCCCCTCAAATTTACATGATAATTTTGCCAGGTAGAGTATTCTTGGTTCAAGGCCCTTCTGCCTCATTGCATTAAATGTATCATGTCACTCCCTTCTGGCCTGTAAGTTTTCTGCTGAGAAGTCTGATGATAGCCTTATGGGTTTTCCTTTGTATGTGATCATTTTTCTCTCTATAGCTGCTTTTAAAAGTCTGTCCTTATCCTTCATCTTTGCCATTTTAATTATTATATGTCTTGGTGTTTTCTTTCTTGGGTCCCTTGTGTTGGGAGATCTGTGAACCTCCATGGCCTGAGAGACTATCTCCTTCTGCAGATTGGGGAAGTTCTCAGTAATTAACTCCTCAAAGACACTTTATGTCCCTTTTCCTCTCTCTTCTTCTTCTTGTACCCCTATAATGTAAATATTGTGCTCTTTGGATTGGTCATACAGTTCTCTCAATATTATTTCATTTCTAGACATTCTTTTTTCTCTTTGTGTCTCAGCTTCTTTGTATTCCTGTTCACTAATTTCTATTTCATTTACCTTCTCCTCTACTTCATCTAATCTGCTTTTAAATCCCTCCATTATATGTTTCACTTCAGATACTTTATTCTTCCATATTTGTATCTCATTCTTGTATTCCTCCCTTAGTTATTGAATGTTTTTATGTAGCTCTGTGTGCATGTTTATGATTCTTATTTTAAATCTCTTTCAGGAAGATTGATGAGTTCAGTTTCACTTGGCTCTTTTTTTTTGGTGTTCTGGTGTTTGTGGGATTTTGGTTTGAACCAGTTTCCTTTGACATTTTGTTTTTGTATGTGGCACCCTCTAGTGTCCAGAACCTCTTCTATCTGGAGCTGTTCAGCCCCTGGAGCAATGATGTGGGTTGCAGAGGAGTCGTTCTGGTTCCTGTTGGGAGGAAAGATGTCTTTCCTGCTTCATGGCTGCAGTGCCTCTCTCCACTGTCAGGGCCTGTGGTCCGAGCATACATGGAGAAGCCTCTATGCTTTGCAGTTGTTGCTGTCATAGGTGTGGCTGCCCTTTGGCTGGCCTGGCGCAATTGTGGGGGCAGTGGTTTGAGAGCTGGTGCAGGTTGGAGGAAGGTGCAGCAGGCTGTGTATCATTGTTAGGGGCCTCTGAGCTGCATAGCCTGCCTGGGGGATGGAGTGCCTGAAGCTCCTGAATGTTCCCTGGTGGGCAGAGTGCACCTGGACAATTTTGTCCACCTGTCCTTTCTCCTGAGCAGCAAGCTCTGTGCAATCCTTCCCCCTTTAGCAGCCCTCTCACTGTTAGGCAGTCTCTCGGACTTCCTGCCTGTCTTTTCCCATAGCGGCCAGTTGTGGATATATGTTTTCCATAAGCTGCTGGAATCTCAGTCTCTCTTAGTATTCCACCTGTCTTAGCTTTCCAACCCCACTAATCTCCAGAGCATCATGTAATTTTGTTTCATGCTCTCAGAGCAGATCTCCAGGGCCTGGTGTTCAGCAGTGCCAGGCCTCCACTCCCTCCCCACTCTGTTTCTCTTCCTCGCTCTGGTGAGCTGGGGTGTGGGGAGGGCTTGTGTCTCTCTGTATTATGGCCTTGGTACTTTACCCTTTTCCTTGAGTTCTACTGTTTTCCCCAGGTGGAGCCATTCTGCTGCAGTCTTCTTTCCTGTTGCTCTTTCAGGATTAGATGTATTTGCTGTATTTTCACATTATATGTGGTTTTGGGAGGAGGTTTCTGTCTCACCTCTCATGCCACCATCTTTAAGCCTCTCCCCAATAATAAATTCTGGAACATTGACATTAATAATTATTTTCTGTATATGTCTCCCATGCAAGGGAAACAGAAGCAAAAGTAAATAATTGGGCTGCATTAAACCAGAAAGCTTCTGCACGGCAAAGGAAACCATTAACAAAATGAAAAGGCGACCTTATGTGGGAGAATATATTTGCAAATGATATATCTGATAAGAGTCTAATATCCAAAATATATAAGGAACTCATACAACTCA
This sequence comes from Smutsia gigantea, assembly GCA_032199065.1. Lineage (NCBI taxonomy): Eukaryota > Metazoa > Chordata > Mammalia > Pholidota > Manidae > Smutsia > Smutsia gigantea. Next base: position 203,168 of record JAVSCE010020043.1, on the reverse strand, counting down.
ATACCAAAAACCAAATAACCCAAGTAAAAATGGGCAGAGGATCTGAATAGATATTTTTCTAAAGAAGACATACAGGTAGCCAACAGATTCATGAAAAGATGCTCAACATCACTAACCATCAGTGAAACACAAATCAAAACGATGATGAGATATCACCTGACACTAATCAGAATGGCTAATATCCAAAAGACAAGAAATAAGTTTTGGCAAGGGTGTGGAGAAAGTTGAAGGTAAATTTGTGCAGCCCTTATTGAAAGCATTACGGAGGTTTCTCAAAAAACTTAAATAGGAATACCATATGACCCAGTAATTCCACTTGTGGGAATTTACCTGAAGAAAACAAAAATCAGTAATTGGAAAAGATATATGCACTGTTATGTTTATTGCCACATTATTTATAATAGCCAAGATATGGAAGCAACCCAAATGAGTATTACAGATGAATGGTAAAGAAGTAGTATGTGTACTCAATGGGATATTACTCAGCAATAAAAAGGAATGAAATCTTTCCATTTGTAGTAAAGTGGATGGACATAGAGGGTGTTATGCTAAGTGAAGAAGCCAGGCAGAGGAAGACAAATACCATATGATTTCATTTATATGAGTGACCTAAAAAAACCCAAAAGAACAAACAAACAGAAATAGACTCATAACAGAGAACAGACTTATTGTTGCCACAGGGGAGAAGGGTCAGGGAATGGGAGAAATAGGTAAGGGATAAAAGGGTACAGTCTTCCAATTATAAAATACGTTTTTCACTGGGATGAAAGTACAGTATAGGGAAATAGTAATATTGTAAAACCGTTGTATGTTGACAGATGGTAACTGCATTTATTGTTTTAAGCATTTAGTAATGTATACACTTGTTGAATCACTATGTTGTAGACCTGAAACAAATATTGTATATCAATTATATTTCAATAAAGTTTTCTAAAGTGATGGTTAAAGTTATTGGGATCTTAGAATTTGCTTTTTATAATGGTTATGAGCACGAATTTTGGTGTAAGACTGTTTTTCCTAACTAGCTATATTGGCTTGGAGAAGTTTAAAAAATTTTTGTGCCTCAGATTTATCTTCTATAAAATAGCAATAATGATAGTATCTTCTTCATAGGATTATTAGGATTAAATGAATGAATATATGCGAATCATTTAGAACAGTGTCTGACATGTACTAAGCACCCATTAAACATTATTATTAAGTAGTAAATGAGGTTAGTTAATATGCTGTCTAATTGGTCTCATTTTAATAAATGAATATGTGATGGATTAAAGATGGCTGCAAGTTTTTGACATGCCTTCCCCATTGGAAGGCAGAATCTAGTTCTTTTCTTTTTTAAACCAATATAGTACAGAGGAAGTGATGCTATGCCAGTTCCAGAACTAACCTGTTAGAGGACCAGCAACTTCTACCTTGGTCTCTTGATGTCCTAACCTTTCATGTAAGGAGAATCATTGCTTTATGGAAGAGATATGGAAAGGGCCAGAGTCTACAGAGTAGAAGACAGACTTGCCTAAACCTAGCCTTCCAGTTGCACAAGGCACCAGGTATGTGAGTAAGGCTGTCACAGACCCATCAGCACAGCCAGCTACCAGCTTAATGTCATGAAGAGCATGGTCATATCACTTGGAGCAGGAGAATACTTAGCCAAAGCTTGTTTGAATTCCTGATTTACAGTAATGTGAGATATAATGAAATGGTTGTTTTAAGATTTAGGGAGTCACGTTACACAGCAAGTGGAACAAAAGATAAGAACATAATATACATAAATGTCTTGCCTAAGATTACATAGATACATACTGACAGTAATATGACACAAGCCCAGATTCTTCAGAATGCAGTGTTGTGGAATTATAATGTATATTATTTAATATTTAGGTTATTTGGTTTTTAAATCATTAAGATGCACTGGAGTTGAGAAGTGTTTTAAATGAATCACCTGGGTTCCAATTGCAGCTCTAGAATTAATTACTGTGTAAAAGAATATTGAAAGGAATGTCTTTAATACAACATAAAAGCAAATAAATGAATTATTTCTGGCCATATAAGGTTACTTAGAATTTTACAATTTCCAAAGAGTTTTCTCAACATGAATCATTGCACACATTTGTTAATTGTGAATATTTAAGTATCATCAAAATTTGTGTAATTCTTCATAAATTTTGTTAGTGCTAGCACTTATCTAGGCTTAGGCATAGGGAAATTCTTGGAACAAAGTGGTATCTCAGGCTCTGGAGACACATATTCATCCTTTGGCTCCAAGTTTCTGCAAACTGGGAGAAACATCAGGATAATGTGTGTTGGAGTAGGAACCCTGACACTGGGAAGGGACTCAGAACTTTTTCTAATGGGTCGGTCAGTGAAATGGGTTTTTTTCTGGAGTCTTTGGGTCACATCTTAAATTACCAAGTTGTTTCTTGGTTAAACAGAAGATATTTTATAAGTTTAAGCCATCAATCTCTTCTTGGTTGTTTCTTATAAGTAGCTATTAAATCTTGCAGAAACAGTTTTTGAAGTGTAATTTCAAGAGGAATTTAAATACATTTTCTGTAATTAAAAACAATGTTCATATTCCTAATACTTGAGAAACATATTTAACTCAAACTACAGATGTACCTACATCTTGTGACTGTCAGAGGTGTCCCAAATGAAAAGGTTTTTGAGTAAACTTTAAAAACAGAAGCTGGAAAATCAGATAAATATCAATTGCTATATTTAAAATTTTGGAAATATTGACAGCTTCTTTTTTACATCTTTGTTCCTGTCTGCCTTTTTCTGAACCTTGGTGTCAGTCTTTATTGTACTTATTTACTCTTGTAAAAGATTGAAAGTATTTTTTGAAGAGAATGGACAGTATAAATAAGTCACTTTTTAAAATTTTCTTTTGAGCTGAAATTAAAGGAATATTGACCTTGATTAATTGATATATGGAAACAATGAGTTATGTCACTGACTTAAAAAGGAGATATTATTAAGGATGAAGGAGATATAATTCAGTCTTTCAAGCAGCTCTGTTGTGGTTTATGTGAACTACAAAAAGAACATAGACCGTACACCTGTAATCCCATCAATCAGTCAATATTTGGAAAACTTTGTTAGACCAATCAAGCAATATTTATTGAGCTCCTAATATGTGCTAGAGCCTTGGGATACATAGAGGAATAAAGGCAGGTTCTCACTCTTGTGGAGCTAACATTCCAGCAGAAAAAAACAGCAGGAAATAATCATAGTAAGTAAGTCATAGAGTAAGTTAAAGAGTAATAGGTGCTATGGGGAAAAATGATCAGAAATGTTGGAGTATTAAGCAGGGCATTCATGGTAGGCCTCATGGAGAGATTTGAGCAAAGACTTGAAGGGGATGAGATTGTTAAAGTGGAATCTATGGAAGAATATTCTAGGCAGAGGGAACAGCATGAACAAAGGCAGGAGTTTGCATGGTATGTTCAAGGAACAGCAGGTAGGAGCCTCTCCTTGAGTGAGCAAGGGGAAGAATAGTAGGAACAGAAATTAGAGGTAATGGGGCCTGAGATCACACAGGATTTTCTAGAACTTTATAAGGATTTTTGCTTTTGGCAGTAGGCAGAACAATGGCCTCCAAAAGATGTCAGTGTTCTTTTGCCAAGACCCTGCGACTATGTTACATTACATAGCAAGAGGGACTATGCAGATGTGATTAAGGGTATGGACCTTAACAACAGGCACATGAAAAGATGCTCAACATTACTGATCATCAGAGAATGAAAATGAGAACCACAATGAGATTGCCATCTCACACCTGTTAAAATAACTTATTAAAAAAACAAAAAAGAAAAAGCACTGGTGAAAATGTGGAGAAAAGGGAACCCTTGTGTACTGTTGGTGTAAGTGTAAATTCCTGCAGCCACTATGGAGACAGTATGGAGGTTCCTCAAAAAATTAAATATAGAACTACCACATGATCCAGCAATTCCACTTCTGAGCATTTATCCAAAGAAAATTAAAACACTAACTTGAAAAGATATATGCACCCCCATGTTTATCACATTATTTACAATAGCCGAGATATGGAAGCAACTTAAGTGTTCACCAATAGATAGAGTGTACACACAAATACAGTGGAATACTATTCACCTACAAAAAGAATGAAATCTTGCCATTTGCTACAAAATGATGGACCTTGAGGAAATCAGTATGCTAAGTGAAATAAGTCAGACAAAGACAAATACTGTATGAGCTCACTTATATGTGGAATCTAAAAGAAAAATAAATCAAGAAAAAACCAAGCTCATAGATACAGAGAACAGTGGTGGTGGGTAGGATGAGGTGGTCAAAATGGGTGAAAGAAGGTCAAAAGTTAGGAAATAAATTAGACATAGGGATGTAATGTACAGCATGGTGACTATAGTTAATAATATTGTATTGAATGTTTTAAGTTGCTAAGAGATTAGATCTTAAAAGTTCTCATCACAAGAAAAAAATGTGTAACTGTACATGATAGATGTTAACTAGACATATTGTGGTGATCATTTCACATTATATACAAATATCTAATCATTATGTTGTACATCTGTGTCTTGCCTGAGGGTTTTAGCTCTGGGCAAGTTCATTATGGATTCAGTGAGACCGAGAAATGACAACGGAATGTTCTTGGGGTAAAAGAGTTTATACCCAGCTTTATTCCCCTGGTGATCAAGCACTAGAATTACATCTGCATCCAACAGTCTGCAGGTGCTTAATCCATCTCCATCTCTGCCTCCACCCAGAGCACTGGGCAGAGCTCTTTATAAAGTGACTGAGTCAATAATAGCTCATTGCCTATGGGTGTGGAAGGAGTAGCCTAGCAGCAGGCCAGTTACATCATAAAGTAGTTTAGGGTCGGATGAGGATCCTGGCTATAGGAACTTCCATTTTCCCCACAACCCGAAACTTATGTAATGTTACATTGTCAATTACACCTCAATTAAAAAAAAAACAACCAACTGATCAAACAAAAGGGTATGGACCTTGAGATGGACAATTATCATTGATCATTCAGGTGGGCCCAATATAATTACATTAGCCAAACTTGGAAGAGCTCCTCCCTCCCCTAAGTCAGAGATAGAGCCTCTGGAACCTGAGAAGAGCCCCTTGGCTTATAAATCCTATAACTGCAAGAAACTGAATTCCTGCAACAACCTGAATGAGCTCTTTCCTAGAGCCTCCAGAAAGGAGCTTATCACTGTTGACTTCTTGATTTTGGCCTTGTGAGACTCTAAGTGGACTCATCTGAGCTCACTGGACTTCTGACCGATGGAAACTGTAAGGTAATAAATTTGCATTGTTTTTAGTCACTAAGTTTGTTGTAATTTGACTTAGCAGTTTAGAAAACTAATGTACTCTGAGTGAAATAGGAAGTGACTGGGTACTTTTTAGTAGAAGAGTATCAGGGTATGACTTGTGTCCTTTTTACTAATTATGTGAATTTCTGTGATCTCTTGACAACACCATTGATTTTTACAATTAATCTCTCACTAAAGGTAATCACTTTTCAACTCTGGTAGTTAAAAGCTGAGTAATTTATATCCTTGAATCTTTTCCTGGAAGTTCAGATTAATAGGATCTGAAAAAATTAAATGAATTTACAGTTTTTTCATTCATTTAGAGAAAAAAGGATACCCATTACCGGTAGCAAAGTCAAGCCTGAATTATTTCTGAAGCCAATCTTAATCCTATACTTTCTTTTTTAAATTCTTCTTTCCATAACCAAGTCCTCTTTAAATCCAAAGTTGCTGAGGACTAAGGAATAAAAAGATACTGATTATTTTTAAGCTCTTTTCAGTAATTCTTAAATTGGATATATTTTCCACAGCATTCCATTCTGGCTACCTCAAGCCGAAGCAGCACATGAATTTTGTGTATCAGTTCTCATAAATAACTGTTTGTCTTCTAAATTCTTATGGGATAGTAGTAGCTCAATAAAACCTAGCACCATTTGAGGCAACACGTTTCACCTTGGGACCACAGAGCTTCTCCAACAGGCTATGGGTAAGAAGTGGTAGCTGTACGAGACTATGACAAAGGCAATTCTGAATGTCGACCCTATTCAGTTATAGGGACACCATAATCAATGACCTATGCCAAAGATATCTATATGTCAAACTATTCTGGTTAATGCTTTGGGTCTCCTAGCCATTGTTATTATTTTTAAATTATTTAATTTTTAATTTTAATTTTTTTAAAAGTATCAATATACAATCTTATGTTGGCTTCAAATGTACATCACAGTGGTTCTGTAGTCCGCATGATCAACGTTTATTGTGATAGAGAATTACTGAGCCTTTTAGGCTCCTCTCCCCTACTCCTGTACCCCCAAACCACCCAACACCTTCCCTGTAGTAACCACTAGTCACTTTTCAGTGTCTATGAGACTAAAATTTTTTGCTCTTCCTGTTTTGCTTTGTTTTTTATTTTTTTTTATTTTGGTATCGTTAATGTACAATCACTTGAACAACATTATGTTTCCAAGACCCCATATTATCAAGTCCCCCCCACATACCCCACTACAGTCACTGCGCATCAGTGTAGTAAGATGCTACAGAATCATTACTTGTCTTCTCTATAAATACTGCTTTTCCCGTGTCCCCTGCCCCTGCATTATGTGTGCTACTTGTAATGCCCCTTTTGTCCCCTTATCCCTCCCTTCCCACCCATCCTCCCCTGTCCCTTTCCCTTTGGTAACTATTAGTCCGTTCTTGGGTTCTGTGAGTCTGCTGCTGTTTTGTTCCTTCAGTTATTCCTTTTTTCTTATACTCCACAGATGAGTGAAATCATTTGATACTTGTTTTTCTCTGCCTGTCTTATTTCACTGAGCATAATACCCTCTAGCTCCATACATGTTGTTGCAAATGGTAAAATTTGCTTTCTTCTTCTGACTGAATAATATTCCATTGTGTACATATACCACCTCTTCTTTATCCATTCATCTACTGATGGACACTTAGGTTGCTTCCATTTCTTGGCTATTGTAAATAGTGCTGCAATAAACAAACATAGGGGTGCATATGTCTCTTGATTTCAAACTGGGCTTCTGCATTCTTAGGGTAAATTTCTAGGAGAGGAATTCCTGGGTCAAATGGTATTTCTATTCTGAGTGTTTTGAGGAACCTCCATACTGCTTTCCACAATGGTTGAACTAATTTACATTCCCACCAGCAGTGTAGGAGGGTTCCCCTTTCTCCACAGCCTCACCAACATTTGTTGTTGTTTGTGTTTTGGATGCTGGCCATCCTAACAGTGTGAGGTGATATCTCATTGTGGTTTTAATTTGCATTTCTCTGACGATTAGTGATGTGGAGCATCTTTTCATGTGCCTGTTGGCCATCTGAATTTATTCTTTGGAGAAGTGTCTGTTCAGGTACTTTGCCCATTTTTTAATTGGCTTATTTGCTTTTTGTATGTTGAGGTGTGTTATTTATGAATATATTCTCCCATACTGTAGGATGTCTTTTTGTTCTATTGATGGTGTCCTTTGCTGTATAGAATCTTTTTATTTTGATATAGTCCCACTTGTTCATTTTTACTTTTGTTTCCCTTGCCTGGGGAGATATGTTCATGAAGCAGTTGCTCATGTTTATGCCCAAGAGATTTTTGCCTATATTTTTTTCTAAGAGTTTTATGGTTTCATGATTTACATTCAGGTCTTTGATCCATTTTTAGTTTACTTTTGTGTATGGGGTTAGACGGCAATCCAGTTTCATTCTCTTACATGTAGCTGTCCAGTTTTGCCAACACCAGCTGCTGAAGAGTGTCATTTCCCCATTGTATGTCCATGGCTCCTTTATCATATATTAATTGACCATATATCCTTGGGTTTATATCAGGGCTCTGTAGTTTTTTCCATTGGTCTATGGGTCTGTTCTTGTGCCAGTACCAAATGGTATTGATTACTGTGGCTTTTTAGTACAGCTTGAAGTCAGGGAGCATAATTCCCTCTGCTTTATTCTTCCTACTCAGGTACGCTTTGGCTATTTGGGGTCTTTTGTCATTCCATATGAATTTTAGAACTATTTGCTACATTGAAGAATACTGTTGGTATTTTGATAGGGATTTCATTGAATCTGTAGATTGCTTTAGGCAGGATGGCCATTTTGACAGTATTAATTCTTCCTAGCCAAGAGCATGGGATGAATTTCCATTTATTAGTGTCCTCTTTAATTTCTCTTAAGAGTGTCTTGTAGTTTTCAGGGTATAGGTCTTTCACTTCCTTGGTTAGGTTTATTCCTAGGTATTTTATTCTTTTTGATGTGATTGTGAATGGAATTGTTTTCCTGAATTGGTTTTCTGCTAGTTCACCATTAGTGTATAGGAATGCAACAGATTTCTGTGTATTAATTTTCTATCATGCAACTTTGTGGAATTCAGATATTAGATCTAGTAGTTTTGGAGTGGACCCTTTAGGGTTTTTTATGTACACTATCATGTCATCTGCAAACAGGGACAGTTTGACTTCTTCCTTACCAATCTGATGCCTTTTATTTCTTTGTGTTGACTGACTGCCATGGCTAGGACCTCCAGAACTGTGTTGAATAGAAGTGGGGAGAGTGGGCTTGTGTTGTTCCAGATCTTAAAGGAAAAGCTTTCAGCTTCTTGCTATTAAGTATAATGTTGGCTCTGGGTTTGTCATATATGGCCTTTATTATGTTGAGGTACTTGCCCTCTATACCCATATTGTTGAGAGTTTTTATCATGAATGGATGTTGAATTTTGTCAAATGCCTTTCAGCATCTGTGGAGATGATCATGTGGTTTCTGTCCTTCTTTTTGTTAATGTGGTGGATGATGATGATGGATTTTCGCATGTTGTACCATCCTTGCATCCCTGGGATGAATCCCACTTGATCATAATGAATGATCTTTTTGATGTATTTTTGAGTTCTGTTTGCTTATATTTTGTTTAATATTTTTGCATCTATGTTCATCAGGGATATTGGTCTGTAATTTTCTTTTTTGGTGGTGTCTGCCTGGTTTTGGGATTAGAGTGATGTTGGCCTCGTAGAATGAGTTTGGGAGTGTTCCCTCCTCTTCTACTTTTTGGAAAACTTTAATGAGGATGGGTATTAGGTCTTCACTAAATGTTTGATAAAATTCAGCAGTGAAACCATCTGGTGCAGGAGTTTTGTTCTTAGGTAGTTTTTTGATTACCAATTCAATTTTTTTGCTGGTAATTGGTCTATTCAGGTTTTCTGTTGCTTCCTGGGCCAGCCTTGGAAGGTTGTATTTTTCTAGAAAGTTTTCCATTTCTTCTTGTTTATCCAGTCTGTTACCATATAATTTTTCATAGTACTATCTCATAATTCTTTGTATTTCTGTGGTGTCCATAGTGATTTTTACTTTCTCATTTCTAATTGTGTTTATGTGTGTAGGCTCTGTTTTTTTCTTTATAAGTCTAGCTAAGGGTTTATCTATTTTGTTTATTTTCTCAAAGAACCAGCTCCTGCTTTCATTCTTTCTATTGTTTTATTCTTCTAAATTTTATTTATTTCTGTTTTAATCTTTATTATGTCCCTCCTTCTAATGACATTGGGCCTCATTTGTTCTTCTTTTTCTAGTTTCATTAATTGGGATTGTTCTTATTTCCTGAGGTAGGCCTGTATTGCAATATATTTCCCTCTTAGCACGGCCTTTGCTGCATCCCACAGATTTTGTATTGTTGAATTATTGTTGTCATTTGTCTCCATATACTGCTTGATCTCTGTTTTTATTTGGTCATTGATCCACTGATTATTTAGGAGCATGTTATTAAGCCTCCATGTGTTTGTGGGCTTTTTCGTTTTCTTTGTGTAATTTATTTCTAGTTTCATACCTTTCTGATCTGAGAAGCTGGTTGGTACAATTTCAATCTTTTTGAATTTACTGAGGCTCTTTTTGTGGCCTAGTATATGATCTGTTCTTGAAAATGTTCCATGTGCACTTGAGAAGAATGTGTATGCTGTTGATTTTGGATGGAGTGTTCTGTAGAGGTCCGTTAGGTCCATCTGTTCTAATATGTTGTTCAGTGCCTCTGTGTCTTTATTTATTTTCTGTCTGGTTGATCTGTCCTTTGGAGTGAGTGGTGTGTAGAAGTCTCCTATAATGAATGCATTGCATTCTGTTTCCCACTTTTATTCTGTTAGTATTTGTTTCATATATGTAGGTGATCCTGTGTTGGGTGCATATATATTTATAATAGTTATATCCTCTTGTTGGTCTGACCCTTTTAGCATTATGTAATGTCCTTTTTTGTCTCTTGTGACTTTGTTTTGAAGTCTATTTTGTCTGATATAAGTACTGCGACTCCTGCTTTTTTCTCACTATTAGTTGCATGAAATATCTTTTTCCACCCATTTACTTTCATTCTGTGTGTGTATTTGAGGTTGAAGTGAGTCTCTTGTAGGTAGCGTATAGATGCGTCTTTTTTTTTTATCCATTCAGTAACTCCATGTCTTTTGATTGGTGCATTCAGACCATTTACAATTAGGGTGATTATCGATAGGTATGTAGTTATTGCCATTGCAGGCTTTAGATTCGTGGTTACCAAAGGTTCAAGGGAAATTCCCGTACTGTCTAACAGTCTAGTTTAACTCACTTCGTATGCTATTACAAACACAACCTAAAGCTTCTTTTTTTTTCCTCCTTTTTCTTCCTTCTCCATTCTTTGTATGTTATGAATTATATTCTGTACTCTGTCTATCCCTTGGGTGACATCTATTTAGCTTTAGGAATACTTCCATCCTAGGAGTCCCTCCAAAATGCGCTGTAGAGGTGGTTTGTGGGAGTTAAATTCTCTCAGCTTTTGCTTATCTGAAAATTGTTTAACCCCTCCTTCAAATTTAATGATAATCTTTCCAGGTAGAGTATTCTTCTTTCAAAGCCCTTCTGCTTCATTGCATTACATATATCATGCCACTCCCTTCTGGCCTGTAAGGTTTCTGTTAAGAAGTCTGATGATAGCCTGATGGGTTTTCCTTTGTATGTGATCTTTTTTCTCTCTCTAGGTGCTTTTAAAATTCTGTCTTTATCCTTGATCTTTGCCATTTTTGTTATTATATGTCTTGATGTTGTCTTCCTTGGGTCCCTTGTATTGGTAGATCTGTGCATCTCCATGGCTTGAGAGACTATATCTTTCCCGAGAGTGGGGAAGTTTTTAGCAATTACCTCATCGATGACACTTTCTATCCCTTTTTCTCTCTTTTCTTCTGGTACCTCTATAATGCGAATATTGTTGCGTTTGGATTGGTCACACAGTTCTCTCAATATTCTTTCATTCTTAGAGATTCTTTTTTCTCTCCTTGCCTCAGCTTCTTTGCATTCCTCTTCTCTAATTTCTATTCCATTTACTGTCTCTTCTACTACATCTAATCTGCTTTTAAATCCCTTCATTGTATGTTTCATTTCAGATAAGGAATTTCTTAATGATTGAATCTCTGTCTTAAATTCGTTCCTGAGTTCTTGAATATTTTTCTATACCTCCATGAGCATGTTTATAATTTTTATTTTGAACTCTCTCTCGGGAAGATTGGTGAGTTCACTTTCATTTGGCCCTTTTTCTGGGGTTTGTGAGAGTTTGGTCTGAACAATGTTCTTCTGACGTTTCATATTTCTGTGTGGTGACCACTAGTGTGCAGAAACTCCAGTGTCTGGAGCTGCTCAGCCCCTGGGGTGAGTTTGGAGGTTGTAGTGGAGCAGAGCTGGTGCCTTGTGGGAGGAAAGGTCTGTTTTCTGATTACTGTCTGTGGTGCCTCTCTCCAGTGTCATGGCCAGTGGACCACGCACAAGCCTCCGTGCCCTGCGTCTCTAACTGTTGTAGGTGGGGCCTCCCTCTAGCTGGCCTGACACCTGCGTAGTGACTGCGGGTTTGCGAGCAGGTGCCGGCAGGCCAGGAGGAAGGCTTGGCAGGCTGCATGTCACAGTGGGGTGCCTTGGAGCTGAGTTGGCTGGGCAGAGCACACCCAGACAACCTTAACCTGTCCAGCTCTCCCTTCTCCCACACAGCAAGCTCTGTGCAATCCCTGCCCCTTTAGCAGCCCTCTCGCTGCTAGGAAGCTTGTCAGACTGCCTGCCTTTTCTCTGACACAGAGTGGCTGGGTGTGGATCCCCTCCAACAGAAATGGCTAGAATGTCAGTCTCCCAGGCCCTCATCCCATCCGAGCTCCCCAAAGTCCAGAGCACCCTGGAATATAAGCTTCTGCTCACAAAGCAGATGTCCAGGGATAGTTGTTCAGTAGTCCCAGTATTCTGTCCCCTCCCGCGCTCTGTTTCTCTTCCTCCCACCGGTGAGCTGGGGTTGGGGAAGGACTTGGATACCCTGTTTCATGAGGTCTGCTCTGTTTGTGAGGTCTGTATGCAGTCTGGTTCAGCCTTCTTTCTTGTTGCTGTTTTAGGGTTAGTTGTATTAATTAACTATATATTTGTACTATTTGTGGTTTTGGGAGGAGTTCTCCATGTCACCTCTCACGCCAAAATCTTGAATCCTGTTTTGCTTTGTTTTTATGTTCCGCAAATAAGTGAAATTATTTGTTATTTGTCTTTCTCCACCTGGCTTATTTCACTGAGCATAATACCCTCTAGATCCATCCATGTTGTTGCAAATTACAGTATTTTTTTAATGGCTTAAAAATATTCCATTGTATACATATGTCACCTCTTCATTATCCATTCACCTATTGATGGACACTTAGGGTGCTTCCATATCTGGGCTATTGCAAATAGTGCTGTGATAAACATAGGGGTGCACATATCTTTTCAAATCAGGTATCCTGTTTTCTTTGGGTAAGTTCCTAGGAGTGGAATTCCTGGTTCAAATAGTATTTCTATTTTTAGTTTTTTGAGGAACCTCCATACGGCTTTCCACAGTGATTGACCCAGTTTTCTGTCCCACCAACAGTGTAGGAGGCCCTCTATTTCTCCACATCCTCTCCAGCATTTCTTGTTTCTTGGCCTTTGGATAGTGGTCATTCTGAGTGGTGCGAGGTCATCTCATTGTGGTTTTAATTTACTTTTCCCTGATGATTAGCAATGTGGAGCAACTTTTCATATGCCTGTTGGCTATTTGTATTTCTTCTTTGGAGAATTGTCTGTTCAGGTCTTCTGCCTATTTTTTAATTGGGTTATTTGTTTTTTGGGTGTTGAGGCACATGAGTCTTCATATATTTTGGATGTTAACCCCTTATCAGGTGAGCTGTTTATGTATATATTCCCCCATACTGTAGGATGCCTTTTTGTTCTGCTGATGGTGTCCTTTGTTGTACAGAAACTTTCTAGTTTGATTTAGTCTCACTTATTCATTTTTGATTTTATGTTTCCCTTGACAGAGGAGATATATCTAGAAAAAGTTGCTCATACTCACATTCAAGAGATTTTTGCCTGTTTTAAGAGTTTTATGGTTTCATGACTTCCATTCAGGTCTTTGATCCATTTCGCGTTTACTTTTCTGTATGGAGTTAGACAATAATCCATTTTCATTCTCTTACATGTAGCTGGCCAGTTTTGCCAACACTAGTTGTTGAAGATGTTGTCTTTTCTCCTTTGAATATTCATCACTCCTTTATTGTATATTGACCATATATGTATGGGTTTATATCTGGGTCTTCTATTCAGTTCCATTGATCTATGGGTCTGTTCTTCTGCCAGTACCAAATTGTTTTGATTACTGTAGCATTGTAGTACAGCTTGAAGTCAGGGAGCTTAATCCCCTAAGCTTTGTTTTTCTTTCTCAGGATTGCTTTGGCTCTTCGAGGTCTTTTGTGGTTCCATATGAATTTTAGAACTATTTGTTCTAGTTCATTGAAGAATGCTGTTGGTATTTTGATAGGGATTGAACTGAATCTGCAAATTGCTTTGGGCAGGGTGGCCATTTTGACAATATCAAATCCTCCTATCCATGAGCATGAGATAGATTTCCATTTATTGGTGTCTTCTTTAATTTCTCTCATGAGTGTCTTGTAGTTTTCAGAGCATAGGTCTTTCACCTCCTTGGTTAGGTTTATTCCCATTTTATTCTATTTGATGCAGTTGTAAGTAGAGTTGTTTTCCTGATTTCTCTTTCTGCTAGTTCATTGTTAGTATATAGGAATGTGACAGATTTCTGTGTATTAATTTTATATCCTGCTTCTTGCTGAATTTAGTTATTAGTTCTAGTAATTTTGTGTGGATCATTCAGGGTTCTCTATGTACATACAATATTAGAATATCATGTCATCTACAAATAGTTGCTGTTTAACTTCCTCCTTATCAATTTGGATGGCTTTTACTCTGTGTTGCCTGATTGTTGTGGCTAGGACATCTATACTATGTTGAAAAAAAGTTGTAAGAGTGGACAAGGGCATTCTTGATCTTTGAGGAAAAACTTTTAGCTTTTTGCTATTAAGTATGATATTGAGTATGGGTTTGTTGTATATCGTCCATATTATGTTGAGTTACATACTCTCTACACCATTTTGTTGAGAATTTTTATCATGAATGGATGTCGAATTTTGTCAAATGCTTTTTTGGCGTATATTGAGATGATTATGTGGTTTTTATCCTTCTGTTTGTTAATGTGTGTGACATTGATTGATTTACAAATATGATACCATTGTTGCATCCCTGGAATAAATCCCACTTGATCATGGTGGATCATCTTTTTGATGTCTTTTTGGCTTTGGTTTGCTAATATTTTGCTGATGATTTTAACATTTATGTTCATCATGGATATTGCTCTGTAATTTTCTTTTCTGTGGTGTCTTTGTCTAGTTTTGGTGTTAGGGTGTTGCTGGCTACAGAGAATGAGTTTGGATGTATTTCCTCCTAATTTTTGGAGTACTTTCAGAAGATGGGTATTAGCTCTTATTTAAATGTTTCGTAGAATATGGCTGTGGAACCATATGGACCTGGTATTTTGTTTTTTTGGGAATGTTTTGATTACCAGTTTGATTTCATTGCTGGTAATTGGTCTGTTCACAATTTCTGTTTCTTCCTGGGTCAGTCTTGGAAGGTTGTATTTTTCTAGGAATGTGTCCCTTTCTTTCAGGTTGTCCAACCTATTGGCATGTAATTTTTAATAGTTCCTCTAATAATTATTTGTATTTCTATAGTGTCCATTATGGTTATTCCTTCTTCATATCTGATTCTGTTTGTCTACTCTCTTTTTTTCTTCATAACTCTGGCTAGGTGTTTAACTATATTGTTCATTTTTCTCAAAGAGCCAGCTCCTGTTTTCATTGTTTTTCTTCTATCACTTTATTCTTCTGTTTTATTATTTCTGCTTTTATGTTTATTATATCCCTCCTTCTATTGAATTTGGGCTTCATTTGTTCTTCTTTTTCTAATTTCTTTAATTGTGATTTTAGACTGTTTATTTAGGATTTTTCTTGTTTCTTGAGGTAAGCCTGTACTCCTATGTACTTTCCTCTAAGAACTTCCTTTGCTGTCTCCCACAGATTTTGAGCTGTTGTGGCTTTGTTTTCATTTGTGTCCATGTACTGATTGATTTCTCTTTCAACATGGTCATTGATTCACTCATTATTTAGAAGCATGTTGTTTAGCCTCCATGTGTTTGTAGGTCTTTTTGTTTTCTTTGTATAATTTATTTCTAGTATCATAGCATTGTGGTCTAAGAAGCTTCTTGATACAATTATTGATCTTTTGAATTTATTGAGGCTCTTCATGTGGCCTAGTATGGGATCTATTGTGGAGAACGTTCCATGTACACTTGAGAAAAATGCATATCATGCTGCTTTTGGGTGGAGTATGTAGATATCTGTTAAGTCTATTTGCTGTAATGTATTGTTCAGTGCCTCTGTTTCTTTTCTGGTTGATCTATTGATATGAGTGGTGTGTTACAGTCTCCTAAAGTGAATGTGTTGCAATCTGTTTTCCCCTTTAATTCTTTTAGTATTTGTTTTACATATTTAGGTGCTCCTATGTTGGGTGCATAGATTTTATAATGTTATATCCTCCTGTTGGATTGATCCCTTTGTCATTATATAATATCCTTTGTCTCTTGTTAATTTCTTTGTTTTGAAATCAATTTAGTTGTGATATAATTACTGCTAATCCTGTTTACTTCTATTATTGGCATGGAATATCTTTTTCCATCCCTTCACTTTTAGTCTGTGTATGTTTGTGTCTGAAATGAGTCTCTTGTAGGCAGTATATAGATGAGTGTTGTTTCCTTATCTGTTCTGTCACTCTGTGTCTTTTGATTGGTGCATTCAGTCCATTTACATATAAGGTGATTATTCATAGATATGTACTTATTGCCCTTTTATTAATTTTTTTCTGGCTGTTTTTTATAGCTCCTCTCTGTTCCTTTCTTCCTCTCATATACTCTTCTTTTGTTATTGATGGTTTTATTTAGTGTTGTAATTAGATTTCTCTCTTTTTAATTAATTAATTTTTTGGGGTGTGTATTTATTGTAGGCTTTAGTTTTGGGTTTACTATATAATAGTATATCTTAAATTGCTTCTTTACTATATAATAGTAACTTCTTTACTATATAACTTCTTTACTATGTAATAGTATATCTTAAATTGCTGATTACTCTATTTCAAACACAATCTAAAGGTATTTTTTCCTTCTTCTTCTTCCCCCTACACATTTTCATATTAGATGTCATAATTTTCTCTTTTTGTATATCCTTTGACTGATTTTATGTATAGTTGATTTGCTTCTTTTGTTTTTGTTAAAACAAAACAAAGAAGCAAAATATCCTAGCCATTATAGCAAGCACATCATCCTTGTCTTTGGCAATTAAGTGTCATGACTTGATCCCTATCACTTTGCCACTATGCCTATTGAATTCAAGGAGCCGGCTCAATGGCAGCACTTTCCTCTGTCTTACCTGGCTTACATGTAGAGAACAGCCCCCACAAAACTTAAGGATGCTGGGACTCCCCTCATGGATATATATTGCATAGCCTTGGTGAATGGAGTGTCCTCTGGACTCACAGAAGATATAGTTTGGGTTAGATGAGCAAGTTATATAGGATAAAATCACTCTTGTATTCCAGTGTACCTAAGCCTTTGGATATCTTCCTTTTCAGATTCTCAGAAGTATTGTCTGGGCACCCTGATATTTCTGAGAGCCTTTCTGGGTGTCCATGAGCTAAAAGAATTAAAAAAAAAATAACACATTGCCTTTTCCTTACATGACTACACAGTGAAATTTTTCAGAGGTTACATGACATGTGATTGTAATATCTCTATGATGGTTAGTGGAATATGTAATTGTGTATTGTTGCACCTTAAATTTGGGGGGGACTGTAAAGGGATCCTGAGACTAACAAATGTGAGAATCAATGTCCTACACTATCTCAAGGAAGTTCTCCTTTCAACTTCATTTAGAGTGAATTGCCTTTGATTCCATAGATCAGCAGAGCTGACTGCCTCACCCACAGCTGACTTCAAAGGTAAGAGAGAGGCTAGCTGAGGCCAACACAACTGCCTAGCTGACTGATAGGCTTATGAGAAATAATAAGTGGTCGTTATTTTAAGATTCTAAGTTTTGCAATAGTTTTTAAAGCAGCATTATTGTGACATTTGACCTTTGATACATAGCTCAAGTTTAAATTTAGTTCCCAAAGCTTGTTTACATGGATACATATATAGACACTAAAAAAAGAGTTACAGACTTTCAGGTAATTAATTCTGAGGTTACACTAATTTTGTGGTGACAGGTCACATTTCTTCCCAAAGACACATCTCTTCCTCATCCCACCTTTGATCACTTACCTCCATAAGACATCCTATTCAGTAATGCTTCTAAAATAATATATGTTTCGTAAGCAGAGACAAATGAAAAACAGTTTAATGACAAAGCGTGTGGACTCTGGAGGCACTTCTTTTGCCCACTAGCTGTATGATCTTGGGAGATGATATTTGTGTATATCTATCACATGGGACTGTTGAAAGGATTAACTTAATTCTTATAAGGTGCTTATAATATATATATATATATATATATATATATATAATAATTGTATTATTATAATAATGTGTTTATTATAATATAATTATAATATATAATATTATATAACATATAATATTATTATATGTTAAAGGATACTTAGAATATTTATTACATATATCATATATAAGATGCTTAGAATAGTGCATGGTAAGTAGTAAATATTATATAAATAAATGATAAGCAAGTTATTCTTAGTATTATTAAATGCAGACTTCCTATTAGTGGGAAATTACAGAGCTTCAAAAAAATTACTTCATCAAGAGGTCAGCCTTCAAGAACTAATTTTATTAGTGAAGTGGATAGATCTTAATGTGCTCGAAATATTTTATTCCGTTTCCAATCACTGCACTCAAAATGCTACTTCGATTTACTTGCTGGTAGGGAGGTGGCAAGCAGGTAGTAGAAAAGTAACAGTAGTTACAGATCAGTCCAAGGAGCAAATAAATGTGTGTTCTGTTAAATGTTCTACAGCAAACTTCCCTGAGTGATTTTAGAGCTATCAAAGTTTGAGGTTAGCAATTCTGTTATTGTACAAAAAAAAAAAGGGAACCCTTTTAGCTTTATGAACATCCTTGAAGTTTTAACTTTGGTTCTTTGTTGGGAATAATGCTAATAATGGTAATTACATTACTGTTCAGCTATAAAGCCCTTTGCGTACTTCTAAAGATAGCGATATTCGAGGCTCCTAAAAGAGTTACCTACATTTATATCAAGCTTGATAGATGCTGCTTTAACCTTTTTTTAAAAACACTTAAAAAAAAATCTTTACCCAACACTTTTACTTGTCTAAACACAGGGAATATGACTTTAGCAGAACAAAAAACACAGTCTTTTGAAAGAGAAGTTTTTCCAGAGTGGGGAAAAATATTTTTACAGGGATTAGAATATAGAGGGTCAGAAGAAAATATACTATATAAAAAAAATTCTGTAAGTATGTATTTCTATATTTGTACTATGGTCCTCTCCAAATAGCATTTAAAG
This sequence comes from Smutsia gigantea, assembly GCA_032199065.1. Taxonomy (NCBI): domain Eukaryota; kingdom Metazoa; phylum Chordata; class Mammalia; order Pholidota; family Manidae; genus Smutsia; species Smutsia gigantea. The sequence goes on along the minus strand of JAVSCE010020043.1, from coordinate 184,243 downwards.
TATCTTCTAAAAATATACACCATATAAAAGGATGAAAATTATTTAGATGGAACATCAATTGAAGAACATAAATAGGAAATTGTTTCTTCCTTTTGTCTATCCTCCTTTTTTGTTTTTCCTGTTTGAGAAATAGAATAGAAAATTTGCATAGAATAGAAAATCAGGTGTCATGGAAAAGACATACTATAATATTTATTTAGCTAATTATCTATCTATCTATCCATCCATCTATCATCTATCGATCTATCTAATCTATCATCTATCATTATTAACTCCAATGCATTTATTACTCTTGGGATGAGTTTGAATCAGAGCAGAGTTGGGAGATTCTGTGGTCTCTTTAATGAAGACTGCATAGAACTCTTCTCTATAGGGTGAATATTTCTAGTTACAGTGCTCAGTCGTGTCTTTCAAAAACAAAGTCTCCTTAGGGCAATGCTGGATAGAAACTATATTTGATCTCATATTGTTGAGTAACAGAGGCAAAGCAAGGTATTTATTTAATTAGAGTTGAGTCACAAGGGTTTTTTTTTCACTAAAGTGTGTCCAAATGGTATCACAGCAAATATTTTAGAAAATTAAAAAAATGAATATTTAAATTGTCTCACAGTTAAGAAATCAAAAGCGAATGACAAATCCATAGGAAAGAAAATGTTGAAATGGCTGCTGCCTGATCTGTTCAATGCGGCTAGTTCCTGAAGAAGTGAGTCTCTCTTGGAAAACTTTTGGAGATGGTGGAATTGGGTCTAGCATTCATAGAAAGAAAACACTTAAAGTTGAAAAAAACCAACAGAGAAAACCATATGCAAGTAGACTCTAGCGATAACTACAGTGGCTCAGATACCATAGAGTATCTCGGATTTAGGAACTTCCAGTCTAATTTTGGATTTGGGAGGATAAAAGTATTATTATAGACTGGTGAGGGGCAGAAGGGCACAGAGAATGTAAGATGGCCTTAAGACAGAGTGAAAGAGTGGGAGCAAAGCCTTATAAACCAAATGGGATGTGTGATTAATAAACCTTAATTTGGAGTTTGAGAAGAATTTTATTTGGCAGAATTGGTAGACTGTTCTCAAGAAAAGCAGTCATCCTGGGTTACAAAACCCTCATCCTAAGAGGCTAGTAAGAGGGTCATAATTTGAAAACATACAGGGACTGTGAAGAAAGTTTAATGATGGCCATGTGTGTGACATTTGGAAGGAAAGACATGTTGAGAGGAACTTTAGGCAACTTTCTGTGTCATGTGATGTGCTCTGTAAAACCTACTTGCCCCTTTCAGGAAAACTATGGTAAATACATAATTTTTCAAAGCTTCTACAATACTTTTTTTTTCTGTTCTTGTTGTTTTTGGTTGATAAGCAGAATAGACTTCGTGGAAGCCCATCTAAATTTATGTTATGCATTAGCTCCTTTTATCTAGAGTTATCCCATATATTTCTTTAAAAGGAATTATTCTTCCCTCTAAAAACTTGACATATGCATTAAGAATTCTTTAGGAGATAGAAAATTATTTCCCCAGATTTGGAGATAGGAATATAAAATATTAATTTATTTAAAAATATAGAGTTATCCTGTATATTTCTTTTAAAAGGAATTATTCTTCCCTCTAAACACTTGATATATGCATCAACAATTCTCTAGGAGATAGAAAATTATTTCCCCAGATTTGGAGATAGGAATATAAAATATTACTTTATTTAGAAAATGAATAAATTGTTATATTTTCTACAGACACACACTGCCTAACATTCTGTATCTAACTCCTTTTTATGGGCATACTGTTTATATTATTGAAAGGAAATGTATTTTTTACACAAGCCAGTTCTTTTTGTAGTTTTCTAGACAACTGGTATCCTAACACTTCTGTCTTTAAAAATTGGTATCTATTTTGTTATTGTCCTATATTACTAGTGTAATAAAATATTTTCACTTAATGTTCTCATATCCTCCACAGTCTACAACTGTAGGTTGAGCAGTGTTGGAGAAAAGTCCCCTGGCAGAGGTATATGTTAGATCACAAGCTTTGGTATATAACAGAGCTCTAAGCAGCCAGCTAAAATATTTGAAGTGTAAAAGTGGCAAGCAAAAATCTTCATAGTTTTTGGTGATTGCAGTAAGGTGCATCTGTAATTTTTACAGGCTACATAAAATCAGTGCCAAAATGAAGATCAATGCTAGTCATAGACCTGAAAATCCAGGACCGTCCTAAGTCTCTGGCTCCCTTTATATAATGAATATTTTATGTCTCCTTTATTATCTTAACATGGAATTCGTAGATAATTTGACCAACCCACACTCATAAATTTGGGAAAATAAATATAGTGCTATTATTGTAATATCAAAAGGAATAAAATAAAATAATATATAATAAAAATAAAATAAAATAAAATAATATGTATTCCAGTATGTAAATCCACAAGCACAATTACACTAGAAGACATAGTGATGTCATGAAGAGCTTGCATGTAATAGATGTACACTGAATACAATAGTTAGTAATGGAGATTATATTGTGATTATACTGTACTGATATGTTGAAGAAGCATTATTAATGATGGTATGAGTTTCCAAAATGATGAGCAATTCTTGGTTAAGTTCTGAATAAAAATATTTTTTCCTTGATTATATGGTCTTTGTATAAAAGAATGCAAAAAAGACCCAAACAAACTTTGCATTTACATGTAAAATGGAATTAGGTTAGGTTCTAGAGGTCCAAGTAATTATAAACAGGTTTTTGCCTGCACAAATCATGTGGGTTGTCACACTCAGTTTGTGTAGACCTAGTCCTCATATTCATCCTGACATTCAAAACCCTTTCAAATATGCCCGCACCTTGTATTCTAGTTTGTTTCCCATTAGTCCTAATATAACTTTCTGCTTAAAGGCAGTCTGGATCTGCCTCTGAGACTTGGCTTGTAACCTCCTCCTTCACAACATCTTATGCGTCCTCAGCATCCAGCCTTCAAGTCCTCTTTTAATAGAATCTTTCAAACTATGTTTTACTGAGCACCTACCATATGCCAGACACTTCATAAAAAACTGCCACTCTCCATAAAACAACGTAGTTATAATTGTTCCCATTTCACAGGCAAGAACATTAAGAGTTAGTACAGTTAAGCAGCTTGCCTAGGCCATAGATGCAGTAAGGAGTAGAGTTTGATTCAAACCCAAGACTGTCTGACTCTGAGGCCCATGTTCCTTGCAGTGGTGGTTTTCAACCTGGCTCTGCAGGAACCTCTAATGCAGCTGCTTAACCAGAGCTTACCCGTTTTTATGTGTTTACATACTAGGACTTTTCCGCAAGGTAACTTTTCAATACAGCTTACACATTTTTTAGACCCACTGTAGGATTTACATAAGGACAGTTAGGCCACTCAAACGGAAGCACATTAGATGATTATTTAGCTATTAGATATGGTTGGCTTCTTGGGAGATAGGTCATAAGGTCTTTGAGATTGAAAGCAAAGTTTAAAAAACCTATCTCTTTCATTAGTAGTGGTTGAATTTAGTAGGTGTTCACTAAATATCTGCTTAAATTAAACAGAAACTAAGAGAAAGATGTGCTTTCACTGACTTGGAACCACTGGTACCAGAAAACCAGATACTGGGAGTATCTGAGTGCAAGGACCATCAGTTATTTTCAATGTTCCTTAGAGCATTTATAAGCAAATGGGAACTTAATAAATATAAAGTTTTTTGTCGTTATGTGTTTATCATGTTTATCATCAATTGGCTAGATTGGAAAATATATTCCAAAATCCTTCTGTGTTCCATGTGGAATAAAATAAAGCACAAAATATTATTAGAAAAATTCCACTAATAAGATATAACATAAGAAGTACAATGAAATATAAAATTTTGGGATATTATAGACCCAATATTATTAAGTTTCCCCTGCTACCCAACTTAAAACTTGTTTTTTCATTATAAAACATTTATATTGTTACCTTACCATTCTACCTAACCTCTAATATATTTGTAGTTTAGCTCAAAAAAGTCCATGATCTCACATTACCAAAACACATTTAGTGTAAATCTTAATTGACTTCCTCTTTCATAAAACCACTCTATATGATAATGAATTTGTCTATTAAATCTTGAATGAAGGGGAACAATCAATGGAGTAAATATTTTTGATCCATTAGATACAATGTTAACTTTTAAGCAAACCTCTCTGGTGCAGCTATATTTTCATACAATGTTTGAGAGTATAATTTGACAAAAACAGTTCTCGGTAAGGTTCTGTTACATAAGTTTTAATAAGCATTAAAGTCTTAACCCATTAGCTGCCAAACCTGTGTGTACTAATGTAAATTAGTGAGGTTTTCTTCTCCCAAGAGAAAAATAGGTTGTCACAGGTTAAACAATGATGAGCAAAACATAGGCAATGTGAGTATGATACAAAGCCTTCAATTTAGAGGAGTGACCTTTCAAAAGGAATGCTTAAGTAATCTCAACATAATCAGGTGGTATAATTTTTGGGGTTTACAGTTTAGATAGCAGTAAAACATATTTGTTGATTGATTTGATTTTTAAAAATTGTGCCCTTTGGGAAGCCATCTCAGTGCAGAATTAAAACAAAAAGACAGTGTTGACAGCACATCCTGAACAACTAAAATAATCATAGAATGAAATACTCCTTTGAAAAAGTCACCCTTTAATGACATACTGTTGTGGACAGTCAGGTATTTTTTTTAATATATTTATTTTGGTGTCATTAATCTACAATTACATGTGCAATATTATGGTTATTAAACTACCCCTTCATCAGGTCCCCCCCACAACCCCATTACAGTCACTGTCCATTAGCGTAGTGAGATGCTATAGACTCACTACTTGCCTTCTCTGAGTTGTACAGCCCTCCCTGTGCCCCACCAACATTATGTCTGCTAATCGTAATGCCCCTTTTTCCCTCTTATCCCTCCCTTCCCACCCATTTTCCCCAGTCACTTTCCCTTTGGTAACTATTAGTCCATTCTTGGGTTCTGTGAGTCTGCTGCTGTTTTGTTCCTTCAGTTTTTTCTTTGTTCTTATACTCCACATATGAGTGAAATCATTTGATACTTGTCTTTTTCGGCTTGGCTTATTTCACTGAGCATAATACCCTCTAGCTCCATCCATGTTGTTGCAAATGGTAGGATTTGTTTTCTTCTTATGGCTGAATAATATTCCATTGTGTATATGTATCACATCTTCTTTATCCATTCATCTACTGATGGACACTTAGGTTGCTTCCATTTCTTGGCTATTGTAAATAGTGCTGCGATAAACATAGGGGTGCATCTGTCTTTTTCAAACTGGGCTGCTGCAGTCTTAGGGTAAATTCCTAGGAGTGGAATTCCTGGGTCAAATAGTATTTCTATTTTGAGTTTTTTGAGGAACCTCCATACTGCTTTCCACAATGGTTGAACTAATTTGCATGCCCACCAGCAGGGTAGGAGGGTTCCCTTTTCTCCATATCCTCGCCAACATTTGTTGTTGTTTGTGTTTTGGATGTTGGCCATCCTCACTGGTGTGAGGTGATATCTCATTGTGGTTTTAATCTGCATTTCTCTGATGATTAGCGATGTGGAGCATCTTTTCATGTGCCTGTTGGCCATCTGAATTTCTTCTGGAGAAGTGTCTATTCATGTCCTCTGCCCATTTCTTAATTGGATTATTTGCTTTTTGTTTGTTAAGGTGCATGAGTTCTTTATATATTTTGGATGTCAACCCTTTATCAGATACGTTATTTATGAATATATTCTCCCATACTGTAGGATGTCTTTTTGTTCTACTGATGGTGTCCTTTGCTGTACAGAAGCTTTTCAGCTTGATGTAGTCCCACTTCTTCATTTTTGCTTTTGTTTCCCTTGCCTGAGGAGATATGTTCATGAAGAAGTCGCTCATGTTTATGTCGAAGAGATTTTTGCCTATATTTTTTTCTAAGAGTTTTATGGTTTCATGACTTACATTCAGGTCTTTGATCCACCTTGAGTTTACCTTTGTGTATGGGGTTAGACAGTAGTGCAGTTTCATTCTCTTACATGTAGCTGTCCAGTTTTTCCAACACCAGCTGCTGAAGAGGCTGTCATCTCCCCATTGTATATCCAAGGCTCCTTTATCAAATATTAATTGACTGTATATGTTTGGGTAAATGTTTGGATTTTCTATTCTGTTCCACTGGTCTGTGGGTCTGTTTTTGTGCCAATACCAAATTGTCTCGATTACTGCAGCTTTGTAGTAGAGCTTGAAGTCAGGGAGCGTAATTCCCCGCTTTATTCCTCCTTCTCAGGATTGCTTTGGCTATTCGGGGTCTTTTGTGGTTCCATATGAATTTTAGAATTATTTGTTCCAGTTCATTGAAGAAAGCTGTTGGTAGTTTGACAGGGATTGCATTGAATCTGTAGATTGCTTTAGGTAGTATAGCCATTTTGACAATATTTATTCTTCCTAGCCAAGAGCATGGGATGCATTTCCATTTGTTAGTGTCCTCTTTAATTTCTCTTAGGAGTGTCTTGTAGTTTTCAGAGTACAGGTCTTTCACTCCTTCATTAGGTTTATTCCTAGGTATTTTATTCTTTTTGATGCAATTGTGAATGGAATTGTTTTTCTGATTTCTCTTTCTGTTAGTTCATCATTAGTGTATAGGAAAGCAACAGATTTCTGTGTGTTAATTTTGTATCCTGCAACTTTGCTGAATTCAGATATTAGTTCTAGTAGTTTTGGAATGGAGTCTTTAGGGTTTTTTATGTACAGTATCATGTCATCTGCAAATAGTGACAATTTGACTTCTTCTTTACCAATCTGGATGCCTTGTATGTCTTTGTTTTGTCTGATTGCTGTGGCTAGGACCTCCAGTACTATGTTGAATAACAGTGGAGACAGTGGGCATCCCTGTCTTGTTCCCGATCTTAGATGAAAAGCTTTCAGCGTCTCGCCGTTAAGTATGGTGTTAGCTGTGGGTTTGTCATATATAGCCTTTATGATGTTGAGGTACTTGCCGTCTATACCCATTTTGTTGAGAGTTTTAATCAGGAATGGATGCTGAATTTTGTCAAATGCTTTTTCAGCATCTATGGAGATGATCATGTGGTTTTTGTTCTTCTTTTTGTTGATGTGGTGGATGATGTTGATGGATTTTCGAATGTTGTACCATCCTTGCATCCCTGGGATGAATCCCACTTGATCATGGTGTATGATCCTCTTGATGTATTTTTGAATTTGGTTTGCTAATATTTTGTTGAGTATTTTTGCATCTACGTTCATCAGGGATATTGGTCTGTAATTTTCTTTTTTGGTGAGGTCTTTGCCCGGTTTTGGTATTAGAGTGATGCTGGCTTCATAGAACGAGTTTGGAAGTATTCCCTCCTCTTCTATTTTTTGGAAAACTTTAAGGAGAATCGGTGTTATTTCTTCTCTACATGTCTGGTAGAATTCAGAGGTGAATCCATCAGGCCTGGGGGTTTTGTTCTTGGGTAGTTTTTTGATTACCAATTCGATTTCGTCACTGGTGATTGGTCTGTTTAGTTTTTCTGTTTCTTGCTTGGTCAGTCTTGGAAGGTTGTATTTTTCTAAGAAGTTGTCCATTTCTTCTATGTTTTCCAGCTTGTTAGCATATAGATTCTCATAATATTCTCTTATGATTCTTTGAATTTCTGTGGGGTATGTCGTGATTTTTCCTTTCTCATTTCTGATTGTGTTTATGTGTGTAGGTTCTCTTTTTCTCTTAATGAGTCTGGCTAGGGGTTTATCTATTTTGTTTATTTTTTCAAAGAACCAGCTCTTGGTTTCATTGATTTTTTTCTATTGTTTTATTCTTTTCAATTTTATTTATTCCTTCTCTAATCTTTATTATGTCCCTCCTTCTGGTGACTTTGGGCCTCATTTGTTCTTCTTTTTCCAATTTCAGTAATTGTGTCTTTAGATTATTCATTTGGGAATGTTCTTCCTTCTTTAAATAGGCCTGGATTGCAATATACTTTCCTCTTAGAACTGCCTTTGCTGCGTCCCACAGAAGTTGTGGCTTTGTGTTGTTGTTGTCATTAGTCTCCATATATTCTTTGATTTCTGTTTTGATTTGGTCGTTAACCCATTGATTAATTAGGAGAGTGTTGTTAAGTCTCCATGTATTTGTGAGCCTTTTGATTTCTTTCTAAAATTTATTTCTAGTTTTATACCTTGGTGATCTGAGAAGTTGGTTGGTAGGATTTCAATATTTTTGAAATTACTGAGGTTCTTTTTGTGGCCTAGTATGTGGTCTATTCTGGAAAATGTTCCATGTGCACTTGAGAAGAATGTGTATCCTGTTGCTTTTGGGTGTAGAGTTCTGTAGATGTCTGTTAGGTCCATCTGTTCTAGTGTGTTGTTCAGTGCCTCTGTGTCTTTACTTATTTTCTGTCTGGTTGATCTGTCCTCTGGAGTGAGTGGTGTGTTGAAGTCTCCTAAGATGAATGCATTGCTGTCTATTTCCTCCTTTAATTCTGTTAGTATTTGTCTCACATATGCTGGCGCTCCTGTGTTGGGTGCATATATATTTATAATGGTTATATCTTCTTGTTGGACTGACCCCTTTATCATTATGTAATGTACTTCTTTATCTCTTGCTACTTTCTTCGTTTTGAAGTCTATTTTGTCTTATACAAGTACTGCAACACCTGCTTTTTTCTCCTTGTTGTTTGCATGAGATATCTTTTTCCAACCCTTCACTTTTAGTCTGTGTATATCTTTGGGTTTGAGGTGAGTCTCTTGTAAGCAGCATATAGATGGGTCTTGCTTTTACTCTGTGTCTTTTGATTGGTGTATTCAGTCCATTTACATTTAGGGTGATTATTGATGAATATGTACTTATTGCCGTTGCTGGCTGTAGATTCATGGTTACCAAAGGTTCAAGGGTTCCTTCTTTACCATCTAACAATCTAACTTAACTTTCTTGTTAAGTAACTGTAAACACCATCTGATGTTTATTTTTCTCCCTTCTTATTCTTCCTCCTCCATTCTTTGTATACTAGGTGTTTTATTCTTTGCCTTTAGTTAGTATTTGGATGGTCTGCTTTCTTGGTATGATTTTGTTTTCTCTGGTGACATCTTTTTAGCTTTAGGAGTGCTTCCATCTAGAGCAGTCCATTTACGATATCCTGTAGAGGTGGTTTATTAGAGGCAAACTCTCTCAACTTTCGTTTGTCTGGAAATTGTTTAATCCCTCCACCATATTTAAATGATAATCGTGCTGGATACAATATTCTTGGTTTGAGTCCCTTCTGTTTCATAACGTTAAATATATCATGCCATTCTCTTCTGGCCTGTAAGGTTTCTGTTGAGAAGTCTGATGATAGTCTGATGGGTTTTCCTTTGTAGGTGATCTTTTTTCTCTCTCTAGCTGCCTTTAATACCCTGTCTTTATCTTTGATCATTGCCATCTTAATTATTATGTGTCTTGGTGTTGTCTTCCTTGGGTCCCTTGTGTTGGGAGATCTATGAGCTTCGGTGGACTGCGAGACTACTTCCTTCCCCAGCGAGGGAAAGTTTTCAGCAATTATTTCTTCAAAGACACTTTCTATCCCTTTTTCTCTCTCTTCTTCCTCTGGTACTCTTATAATGCGAATATTGTTCCACTTGGATTGGTCACACAGTTCTCTTAATATTCTTTCATTCCTAGAAATCCTTGTATCTCTCTCTGCCTCAGCTGCTCTGTATTCCTGTTCTCTGATTTCTATTCCATTAACAGTCTCTTGCATCTCATCCAGTCTGCTGTTAAGCCTGTCGATCGCTTGTCTGATTTCTGCATTGTCTTTCCTCACTTCCGTCACTTCCTCCCTCAGCTCTTGCACATTTCTCTGTAGGTTCGTCAGCATGGTTATGAGTTTTATTCTGAATTCTTTTTCAGGAAGACTGTGCATTTCCATACCTTCAGGCTCCCTTTCTGGGGTTGTCTGGTTGATTTTGGTCTGAACCATATTCCTCTGTCTTTTCATGGCTATAGTAGTTGCCATGTATGTCAGCTGGGCTCTTTAAGACTTTATTTCTTTTTTTTTCTCTTTTTAAAGAAAGAAAAAAAATAAAAAAAAGAAAGAAAAGAAAAAACAAACAAAACAAAACAAAACAAAAAAACAAAAAACAAAACAAAACAAAAAAAACGCCCACGGGGAGTAGATTCTGTGGGGATGCTGTAGGTGGCGCTGTTGCCCCACTGTTCCGCATCCATGCCTGTGCTGCTCCGCAGGGCCCTTTATCACTCTGGCAGGGGTGGGAACGAATAGGAGGCTGTTGATCTCAGTGAGAAGTGTAAGTATGGCTACGCTTCCCCAGTTGCCAGCTAAGGCGTCTGAAACTCCCCAGGACTCCCAGCCTGCTGGGCTGAGTGTGCTGGGGCGATCCGGCTCCTCTGCTGGGCTCCTGTCTCTTTAAGACCGCTGAAGAAAGCGCGCGCTTTTTTTTTTCCTTCCTGGGAGCCGGCTGCAAGCACCCTGGCGCGTTCCCCGCTCAGATCCTGCCCCTCTGTCTCTCCAATCTCTGCTGCACTGCGCAATGTGGGTCAGTGCTCCCCACACAGATCACCGGGGCTGGCTACTTCGCGGGGTGTACTTCCACTCCCTCCCGGCTCTGAATCCTCTCCTCCCGCCGGTGCGCTGGGGTGGGGGAGGGCTCGGGTCCCGCCAGGTCGCGGCTCCGTATCTTACCCGCCTCTTGGGGTGCCGAGTCCTCTCGGGTGTAGCTGCACGCTGTGTGCTTTCCTGTGTATTCTGGTCTGTCTTTTAGGAGTAGATGTATTTGCTGTGTTTTCGTAGATAAATGTAGTGTTGGGAGGATATTTCTGCCACCCTGCTCACGCCGCCATCTTCCCGGAAGTCCCAGTCAGGTATTTTTAATTTCTCCAAATTACACAGAACAAGTAGAAAGTAGTTGTTGGCATGAAAAGGATAATACCTTAGGTCTATTAAATCAATACATATTCAACTTTAGTAAAACCTAGTTACAAGTTGATCCAAGGCATCTGTTACATAGGATCGTGCTGAGGACTCAGATCACGTGTTTTCTTCTATAAAATAGTAAAGATAAGCCTTCTGTCACTCAGACTGAGCAGTCAGGTTTAGTACCCAAAAGGAAGGTATCATATTGGAAGACTCTACCAGAAGGAAAATGGAAAGCCTGTTTCTTCTAGTCCCAGAATATGTGGGAAAGAGGTAGTCAGACATAGGTGTCTGGCTTTTCTTCTCCGGGCTGATACATTTGCAAGAAAGCCCTAAATAAAGTAGCTTTTTTTCTATTCTCCATTTGGAATATTGGTATGAGGCTGCCACTTAGCGTGGCTATTGTGTCAACATGTGATGAAGGTGGCTAGAAAGATGAGTCTGAGGCAGCATTTCTGGCTCTCACAGCTCAGCTGCTTTGCGAAGGGGTCTTCCTGGGTACTTGCCCTTTTGGTTTGCTGCAGTGGTGGGCAAGGCCAGACAATGGGAGGCACCACCGGACTCCCTACGGAGTCTGCACAGCAAGCAAGGTCTGACTGGGGGTTCAGTCCCTGAGGGCTGGGCAGAGTGCAGGGTGGAGTCTCACCAGGCCCATGACTGAGCAAAGAACACGAATCTCGTTTACCTTAGTTGTACAATTTGGCACACCAGCCATTGCACGGTGGAGACCAGCACTGAGATGGCAGGCTACAGGGAAGGGATAATCCCTTGAATTCTGTGAGCTTTCCCATATACCCAGATGCCAGCTTGGGAAGAGGAGGGTGAGATCTCTGATAGGGAGCTAAACTTTGAGTTGATTGAATATTTTGCATTATAGAGACTGCTTAAATGGGACCTATTAATTGGCAATTTTGAGATGTCTCTATCCTCTCACTTCCCTCAGATGGTTTGGAGTATTGAAAAGAATATGAAATGATTTATAGAAAATAAAGAAGTTAGACTTTCCTTTGCTCATTTCAGGCATAGTGTCAATTTGTGAAATTTACTACTGAAACTGCTGTACCACCTCCCACTCCCCCTAGCTCTGTCCTCATTCTTCAGCTCATGTCCTGGATTCCTTTTTCACTAAGAAAATGGAAGGAATCTGAAGAGAACTTTCACAGGTTTCCTTTGCTACATTTTCTCACCTACACATTTCTGAGACCATATACTCTATTTTCACTCCTGCAACTACAGAGGAATTGTCTGATCTTCCACCCAAGGGCAAACACTTCTATTAGGATGCTAGATCCTGGCCCTTCTTGCCTACTATGACAGGTCTCACTTGTTTTGAGCTATCAGTTCTTTTCTTGCTGTGACTTATTCCATCATAAAACAAACATGGTGCTCTTTTTGTTCAGTCTCAGTTAGTTTGGGCTGCTAAAAGAGATTCTCAGAGACTGGGTAGTTTATAAAACATTTACTTCTCACAGTCCTGGAGGCTGGGAAGTCCAAGATCAAGGGACTGGCGTCTGGTGAGAGCCTGCTTCCTGGCTTGCAGATGGCCATCTTGCTACGTCTGCACGTGGTGGAGACAAAGGGGGCAGAACACGCTCTCTGTGTGTCTCTTCTAATAAGGGCGTGGATCCTACCATGAGGGTTCCATGTCCTTTTAATTCACTTTTACTTTCCTTCAGTCTGTTTTCTTTACAGAAAAACGTCTCAAAGACCGCCAATTTCTCTCTTCCAGTTCTTTTTGAAACTTAAACTGCAATATATTTTCACCCTGCACATTCCACTGAAACTGCTTGTATGGAGGTATTGAATGACTCGCATGTTGCTGATTGCCATGCGAATGCCCCGTGTTCATCTGATTTGAAGCATTGGGCACCCTGGTCACTCTCTTCTCCCTTTCTCTTACCTTACTGGCTGCCCCTTCTCTGCCCCATATGTTGGCATCTCCTCTTCTTTCCAACTTCTCAATGTTGGAGGTCCTCAGGGTTCGGTCCTTGAGTATTTTCTCTTTTCTATCTACGCTCGCTCCTTTTGTAGTCACATCCAGTCTCATGATTTTTAATATCATTCCTATGCTGGTATTTCCTAATTTTTTTTTAATGGAACAGTAAACTGTCTTCTGAACTCTTACCTCTGACAGTAAATTGACTATTCATCAACTCCTTTGGCATCTCTAATGCACATCTCAAGCCTAACATGTCCAAATCAAACCTTCTTCTTCCTAGTTGATAACTCCATCGTGTGGTTTTTCAGGCCAAAGAACTTTGAAGACATCCTTCCCTATTCCTCTTCTCTCACAATCTGTATCAAACCCACCAGCAAATGCTAGAATCTAGCTCTTCCTCACCACCTTCACCGTCGCCTCCGCCACCATTCTGCACTATTTCCACCTTGTCTCCTAGAGTCTATTCTTAACACAGAGAGATGCTTTTGAGTGTGAGAGTGATCGTTTTATTCCTCTGCTCGAAACCCTCCAGTGGTATCCTGTGCTCCTCAGAGTAAAGGCTTAAGCTCTTACCCTGGTCCCTAAGCTCCTAGCTCGTCTTCCTATCCCCCATCCACCACCTCTTCTCATCTTCTACTACTTTCACCCTTGCTTATTCTGCTCAGCCACACTGGTCTTCTGTTTTGAAAACATACTAGGCACATTCAGATCTCAGGGCTTTTTCTGTTCCTTCTGTCTTTAACCTTAATATCTGCATGACTGAAACTCTTGCCCTATTTTTTTTTATTTCTCAAATGTCACGTTCTCAGTGAGGGTCTTTTCTGACTACCCTATTTAAAATTGTAATCTCTACCTCCTAATCTGGCATTCCTTATCCTTTTTCCTGGCTTCATTTTTCTCCAAAGCTTTTATCCTATGTAGCTTATTTATTTTATTTTTAATAGGATCCTACTTTAGTATTGTATGAATGTGTCTAAGAAGTAGAGGTTGACTGTTGTAATTGGTAAAGAGAGAACATTCAATACACAGCTCGACAAGGGCAGGCCTAAGTACACTTAACAGGAACTCATTTGTTTCTCGGGCAGTTTATAGAGGGAAATTTCCAGGGGGATCTAAGGAACACTGCTGGTTTATGAAGATGTAAAACATAAAGTGAGAGACAATCGTGTGGAGACCTCTGCTATCTTCATTCTTCCTAGGTTAATTAAATTTATATTTACTGCAAACTTAAGTTTATTGTCTTATTCTAGGAGAGAAGAGTCCCAAAGAAGCCTTATGTTCCATTTTGTTGGTGATACTGACCTCTATCTAGACCAGGACATAGGAGACAGTGAGGACCACAGCTAAGACTTACCAAACCACAGTGGTTCTTGAAAATTAGTGTGGGTAAGAATCACAGCAGATTAAGGGGTGGAGAATCTTGTTAAAAATGCACATTTCCTGGCTCTCCCATAAGGCACTCTGAACCAGAAGATTTGGAGGCCAGGTTAGTAATCTGCAGTCTTAATATGCTGCTATGGTGACTTTGACACAGGCAATCCACCCACCTTCCTCTGTGAAACACTATCCCATTGATTGCAGTTGTAGAATGGCATTACATAGAAGAAATCCGAACAGACTTGCTAGAAAATTTTATGTTTTGTTAGAACATTCAAGGATTTAGGGATCTGGATGGCATCCTTATTTCTTCTTTCTGTTGATTGTTATTTTTATAAAAAAATATGAGAAATTTAATAGCTAGAGACATTGGTGATGTCAGAAATATGGATTTCACTTACTGTATCACTGTTTATACAATCAGAATGATGGAGTCCTAGCAAGGGACTTAGTTCATTTTACAAACACTAAAAAATGTGTTTGACTGAAAACTAACAGCTGATCAAAGCCAATATCTGTGATAAAGAAATTTCCTGAAAAGGCTGTAAAACTGTACATTATGTAGTTTAAAAGCTGCATAAAAGAGAGTGTGAAATAACAAACTAGGAGACCTTTCTTTTGTTTGAATTTTTTACAACAAGCATGCAATATTTTTGTGAGCAAAATATTTAAACAAAAACATAGATATTGTACATAGGCATGGCTATGTTTCTGGGTAAGTGGGTCATTTACAGGGACATCAGTTAATCTAATTTCGGTCTGCGTGCCAGACAGGAGTGGCTTCCTCTTGGGCCTGGAAATTTATTTCAGCATGCTGTTTCTCAAATTCCTTCACCTTAAAATATTCAGTAGGCCAAGATGCCATCTGAGGTAGTGTGTCCAGAGCCCTGTCAGAGACATTTCAAATCTGGAGGCTTCCCATCCCACCTAACCAACTACGAGACATGTGTTATGCCAACTAACTAGCTGGTTGATCTCAACAGGTCGCTCCGTCTCTCTGGACTTCTGGTTGCTTATCCGTGAAATCACAGAAGTGGATTACAGAATTTATACAAGCTTCCTAGCTTAAAAACCAATCTATGAAATTGAAATATGCATTTCTTTAAAATTAATTTCCAACTTAAGACACGTAGTACGTTTCTGTTTTCTTGCCAGTCAACTTTTAAAAAATGTAATGTTCATTAAAATGAGACTATTGGGTATTAAAATTCCAATTGTATGTTTAGGGAGAATCTATATATCTTGTTGAGATGATCTTTTTTTTGCCTCAGGTTGTTAGCTCATTTTGAATTTTCTATTATGCTTTTGAACACTAATCAATTCTATATATACCCTTTGTATTCCAATAAAATTAAACTAAACGTATGCCACTTCTCATGTAGGAATGAACAAGCAAATAAACAGTATACAGCCACATATTTCAGTAGATTAAACTGAGCTGAAATTACCCCTCATGCTGGCACTGTAATAGGCTATTGATCTCAGATTACATTTTTCTGTTTCTTTATAATTGAATTTTGTTCCCAAATGAAAGAGCATGCCCATTTTCAGATTGTATTTAGTGAAATAAAAACTGCACCTCGGATCAGTTTTATCATGTGCTCAATAGAGGACTAAAGCCTTCCATAGCGTTTAAGCGTGGAACACTGTGACTATTTAAAAAAATGTGCACCACCTTTTTGGAAGAGATTTTTTTCCCAAAACCCAAATTTTAGATCTTAACTGTTTAAAAAATTCTGCATGTTTTAATCTACAAATCAAATATATGCAAAACCACAGAATTTTCCTATGAATGACTAACACTGGACGATATGCTATAATTAAACAAATTAACCTATCTACAGGAACTAAAATAAATTAAGACTAAAGGAAATAAGATGAAGGGTTAAAAAATAAAATAAAAAAATCCTTAAGTAGAGAACAGTTGTCTGCCAAACTAGAGGTCATTTTTCTTAGGCTAGACCTTACTTCAATTTTTTTAATAGCAATAAAATGGAAATTTTAGGATGCTAAGAGAGATCGTTTAAAGACATTTGCATGCCCTTTATTCCCTATCAAAAGCAATGTTCCCAGTAATATTCAGATATTGATCACACTGCTTTCAGCCCTCTACCTGCAGGTGAAAAACTTCAATTCTCCATAAAGTCCCGGGTTCCAATGCTCTTAATTTACTCCTTGGTGATTGCATGCAGTTTAGAGAGGGCCTGATTTTCACTCAGTGGCCTGCACAGGTTATGGGGTTACTACTGAAACAAAGTGGGGCTGTTCTGACCCTTTTTATTATTCTCCCTTGGTGGGGAAAGGGAGAGATGAAGTGCTTTTGGTGAAATTCAATTATGAAACATTCTCTCTTGGACTCTCATTGTCTAGGTCCCAGGGAACACTTCACTACTTCTCTTGCCCAAAGTCCTGGAAACAAAATGCTGGAAAGGTCGTGTGTTGCGGTGTTGTTCACATTGGAAAGGACACCATTTCAGGGCTTAAGGAGAATATAAGCAGAGGAAACACTTATGTGAGAAGGAAGATAAATCATCTTCTCAACTCTTTCCTATCTGATAGCATGAGTGCAGTAGATCCCATGGTGCCTTGTATCATTTTCTTGCTTCACTTTATGTTCTAATGCGTAGTCTGGAGGGGCCACACGTGAGTTAGGGAACGATTCTCAACGGTTGCACATGGCATGGTTGCTAAAGAATATTTTGCAATGGTAAATAGTTTGTTTTATTTTTAAATTTGTATGTACTTACATTTGATATAATATGCATCAAGTAAGATACCATATTGGGAACTAGATTGGTTGAAGGTTAGAATTGGAAATACTTTTATTTTTCTAAAGTGTTTCAAAACTATTGACTTTAAATAGTTATTATTTAAAAATTGATTCCACTAATAATTGTGCCTTTTAATTTTAGGAAATAGTTTTGAATATTTTAAGAGAAAAATAAACTATTTGAAAACATGAGGGATAATTTTTCAATTTTTAAACATTTACTTTAATTCACATTTTTGATACAAGTATATCCACATTTGAACAGTTTGAAAACAATTATATTTACTTTATAATTCTTTAAATTAGTGGGTATGAGTGTGTCAAGATTGTGATCAAAGTGGATAGATTACAAGTAGAAAAGAGTGGAGTCAGTTTTCAAGTACTCCGAAAGTGAAACTCAGGAAAGAAGAAAATTGGGAAAAAAAGGAATAGAAAATTCATGAGGAGACACTCTGTCTATATATTTTAAAAGCAAAATGTTTCTTTTGAACATGATTCATATAAAAATCGTAAATAGGACCTTATGCATTTTTATTTAATGATCTAATTACTGATCAAAACAAGGAAAATGAACAAGAAAATTATTCTCATCAAACCCACAACTTGAATAGCCCATGTGAACTCCCTGAAACTTTATACTCATTAATAAATAAAGATTTAATTACTGGTCAAAATGATGTGAATTATGTTAGCTCTCCATTTGGACGTGTACCCTGGTTACTCAAATGATAAGGCTAGATCATTCTTCCTCTTTTCAGGCTTTTGTCCCCACAACCCCACTGAAATCACACGGGATGAGCTCACTAATGTCCTGCGCCTTCCCGATTTCATGGTGACTACTCAGTCCTCATCCCACCTGACGGAGCAGCGGCGTGTGATGTGGTCTGTCAATCACTTCTTTCCCTCTGATCCTCATTTAGACTTTCTCTTAGCACAGCATACTTTCTTGTTTTCATCCTGTCTTATTGGTTACTCCTTCTCAGTCTTTTGTTAGTTTGTTTGTTCTCTCTGCCTTCTCAATGCTGGAGCACCCCAGGGCTCGGTCCTAGGCCAGCTCCTCTGTATCTGAACACATTCCTTCGGTGATCTCATCTATTCTCATGCTTTTAATTACCACTTAGGCTAACAACTTACTTCCAAATTTTATCTCCTCCCTAGCTTCTCTCCTGAACTTCATATTCAAATGTTCAATTGCTTAACTGACATGTCTCCTTGGGTGTCTAATAGATACTGCATACTTTAAATGTCCAAAATTGAAAGGCTGATACTAACCCCAAAAGTTGCTACCACCTCTGTAGTTCTATCTCAGTTAATGATAACTGTCCTTCTGGTTAGGCAGGCCAAGCAACTTGTAGTCAGTTCTTGACATCTCTCATTCCCGTATACTTCTCAACTTGTACATCCCTCAGTAAATCCTGCTAGCTCTATTTCCAAAATACATCAAGAATCCAACCAGCTCTTAATATCTCCATTGCTACTATTTTGGTCCACCCTACTGTCATCTTGCACTGCGCTAGCCTCCTAACTAGTCCCCTGTTTCTACCCTTGCCCTCTGCAGAGAGAGAGAGCAAGAGCAGTGGAGCAAGACCCCGAAGGCAAGCTAGGCTCCATCTTCTGCTGTGTTTCTTCACTAACCTCATCTCCTCCTTCCCTTACAGTTCCAGCCACCCTGTTCCCTGTGATGTTCCTCAAACATCTGAGGGATATTTCCACCTTAGAGCTTTTATACTAGTGGTTCCTGCCAAATGAGAACTTCAATGACCATACAACTAACTCCCCATGTGATCGATCCTGCCTTGACTCACACTAACATTTGATATAATTAACTTTTTAAAATGTTTATGTTATGTAATGCTTAATGTTTTACAGTTTGCTTCTCCCAAAAAGCACAAGTCTTTGCCTATTTTGTTTACTGAAATATCCCAACTACTTAAAATATCTGGTGGATAGTAGGTGCTCAGTATATATTTGTTGATTTATTTCCTCTTCCCTAGAGTCTCCCTTTTTAAATACTGCCCTTGATAGCAGGCATCCACTCAATTCAAAGCACTGAACCTGAGTCTTGAACAACCAATATGAGGCTTTTGAAAATATATGAGAACTCCTTGAACACGGCCTTCATTTATCCATTCATTCAACCAATATTTTTCTTGAGTGTTTTTACATGACAGGTGTTTTGCTTGGAAATACAAGCAGAAATACAAGCAGAAATAAACATAGCTGTAGTCTAAAAAATTTAGGGTAATAGGAGGAAAAAGTCAGCAAACAGTTCATTACAGGAACTGGGATAGGTGGGAACAGTGATTAGTTTAGATTCGGACATGTTAACTTAAAGGTATTTTTGGGATATCCAAGTAGAGATAAATGGGTCTGGAGTTTATGAGAGAGTTTGGGCAAGCCATGTAGATTTGGGGTCATTGTCATACAGGAAGTGAATGAGATCACTCAGGGAGAATGTACATGTGGAAAAAGGAGTTTAGGAATCTAATATTGTGAACCCCTGACAGTGAGAGGGAAAGGATATTGTTATAGGGGCTGTTTACAATATTTCTATTTTTTCCCTTCTGGGTATAGGGAAGTGCTGCATTTCTCTGGCCCCTGTGAAGTTATGGCCAAACAGCTTGCTTTGTTCAATGGAATGTGAGCAGAAGGGATGTGTGTCACTTCTTCGCAGGAGCTTCATGAGGCAGTACGGGATAAGTCAGCTGGTTCCCTTCTCCTGGCCTTGATGATTACGAAACGTGTTGAGATGAAGCCTCTGTCGTCCTGTTTCCCCGAGTGATTATCATTACTGAAGCACTTCAAGACCTGTCCTAGACTTGAAGTGTGAGTCCGGAGCACATTCTTGTTGGGTTGTGCCATGGCGTTGTTTGTCACCACACACTAGCCTAGTCTGTCCTGGGGACCCAGGGGGGGCGGTTCAGGGAGATTAAACAAGAATGGTGAGACAAGGGTTCAAGACGAAGATGTCAGATGCTACTTTGCAAGATAGAAATTGAAATATGTTCACTTGATTTGGCATTTAGGAGGTCATTTGTAATTTTAGTGACTTATGCAGGGTGAAAAAAGCACAGTTCCTTTCAAATGGTCAACAATCCAAGAAAAAAAGTTGAAGGTCTGGGTTGTAGCAAAAGTGAGGCTCTTCCTGCTGCCATTCCCTCGCCTTATGTACTTTGCAAATGTCAGCATCGGGTTTCTGATCCCACTAATTTCTCCCTTCCCTCTCCCCTGCCCACTTTGAACTTATGAACCTCTGTGCCTCTTCCTCCTTCCTTCCTCCGGTTCCTTCTTCCTGTCTCTCTGTAGGCTCCCTTTAGATTTTATCACAGGTTCCTCGTTCCTTTCTCAGTACAATTTCTTAAAAGAGAAGCACATAATTTCAATTTGCACTTCTTCACCTTGTCAGCCTCTTGCAAACTGACTTTTGATCTCATCAATCTACGGAAATGGCTCATGCCAAGGAGATTTTTCATGAAAACCACATGCAATTAAGTTTTTATTTTTACTTTCTGCATAAATCTTTTTAATTTTATATTAGAATGTTGTACCTGATTATTTACTGACATTTTGTATTAGCCAAAGAGAAAGTTGAACCTGTCAGTCAAACCACACATTGGAGAAAGAAATAATATACTTCTTTTCAGCAGTAAAGAGAAACTTGCACAATAAAAATATTCTTGTGTCATTTGAAGTATTACCATTGGTTGGAAGTTTTGAAAGTATGCATGGTGTTTTCTGTCCTTATTTATTTTACTAGGGATTTTGATTGCAGGCAACTTACTTTTATTTTGTTTTCCTCCTTTGGCTTACAGTCATAATACCTGAGCACAAATATAATGAAGCCTTGTTCAATTTGAGACCTCCCTATAGTAATGCAATACTGTTATAAAAGTTTCCTATGGACATTTCCTCATTTAATCCTCAAACAACTTTTTGAGGGGCATTCAATTTCCCCGCTATTTATGGATGAAGAAACTGAAACTCAAAGAGGAAGATAAATTGCCACATTCACATTGCCACAGGTTATGAGTATGTGTTTGCTAATATCTAGGTTTTCTGACTCCAAATGTATAGCCATTCCTATGCTCCAGCTAGTTGGATGCAGTACATGTACACAAGACAGAGTGATTCTCCAAAGTAAATTTATTTTGTAAGCTGACATTTTTGTTCAAACATTACAGGACCATGCATTTCCCATAATTTCACGCTATTTTGATGCCTTATCAAAATGTTGTATATTGAATTGAGTTTAGCTCTTGAACGAGTGTAGGCTGGTAATAAGGAGCTACTAAGGCCTTTAATAGTATTCTTTCACAGCACTCTGTATTGAACAGACAGGTTACATTGTCTTTAACATAGAGATGGGTATTTAATACTCTGTGGCAATAAGAAGAGGTTGAAGTTTGGGTAGAAACGGTGAGAAAAATAATTGGATATGATTGTTGTCTTAAATATAGCCACCGGGCTGTTGATTTAAATTTAAATCTGTCCTTAAATAATCATAACATAAATTCATAAGCATCCCTGGCTAATTTTTCAGTCTATGAAAGTATGAAACACTCCTTTCTCTGTAAGGCTGATACATATATGATAAACTAAAATCTAGGCTTTCTAGATACCTTTTAAAGATAAAGTAATGGGTATGTGAACACTTAGATTCAAAAATCTTGTTTTGGTTTTCCAAACTCAAGTTCGTATTACTGAACCTCACAAAGGCTGCCTCCTTGAGAATATGCACAGAGTCCTGGAAATAGTTAAGACAATAAGATTAAGAAGATTAATTGGCTGACTCAGTAAGAGAAGAAATTCAGGGAATTTGGTTCTGGAAGGGAGCTAGAACAAGCAGACAAGATGAGCAACCACTTCTTGTAGTAAATAGGTTTTTTTAGTTTCAGGTATATTTACATTGGGAAAAGACTAAATTTTTTTCAGGAGTTAAAAGCATGATCAAAAACCTGGAGCTGAAAGGATAGCACATGTGGGAGACAGTGAGGCCACCTACCTCATTAGAGCAAGAGGACAGATAGAGATTGTAGAGGCTGCTGTAGGTATTGGAATGCATGTTGACTGCACAAAGGAGCGGGTGAAGTTTCTATTCTCCCCCCAGTTTTATTTATATATAATTAACATGTACCATTGTGTAAGTTTAAGGTGTACAACAGAATGATATTATGATATCATTGATACATTGATATATGATGTATGTATTGATACATTGATATAGGTATGTTTAAGAAATGTTTATCACAATAAACTTAGTTAACATCCATCACCTTACATAGTACAATATTTTTCTCTCATAGTGAGAACTTTTAAGATCTGCTTCTTAGCAACTTTCAAATAAACACTACAGTATTGTCAGTTATAGTTATCATGCTGTGCATTACATCTGTTTGGGCTGATCCTGGCTTTTGGAGTTTGGAAAGCAGTAACCAGACTCAGGGAGATCGGCTCTCACTGGTTTGTAGAATTTTGGATTGCATAGACCAGTAAAGTCCCTAAACAAATTCTTGAGCACTAAGATATAGTTGTCAAATACTTATTTCACTAAGGAAGGATGTTAAGAGAAAAGCAACAAAAATAAAAAGTGAATTACCTCATACTGTCTCTGCTACTTAACAAAGGAATCAAACTTTAATATTAAATTAGTAGGAAGGACTTACTCCCAGAGTGAAGGCCAGAATGTTAAAGTGAGTAAACTTGGTGTTATTAAAGACTTACTGCATTGTCCTTATTTTCTTATTTTCTCTTGTATCAGTAAAACTTTGTAACATTACTTGCATGTCTCCTCAGACTGATGTCTGAGCTCCACTGAGCTAAGAGAATGCAATAATTATTCAGGTATAAGATGATGAGAACCTGGGGAAGGAGAAGAAAGAACCGTGAAGGCAGGAAGTGCATGATGGAAGCATGACAGCACTTGGTGACAGGTTGAATATAGAAGATAAAGGGAGAGAATGGAAGATGCCTACAAAAATTAAATTGTGACCGATATAGTCTTCAAAAGTCAGTGTTGCACATGCCATTGCCCTAATTCATCTCATAAAAGGTCTTTTGGGACACCATGTCAACTGATTGATGTCTTGCTATCTTCTTTATTAGGACCAGAAACAACAAGTGCAATTTGCCAAACGTATAAAGGTCATGTTTTTATTAGAGACTGATGAGTTAAAATATTTCTCCATATAAAGCCAAATTGATCTTGAGTAAGATTTTATTTTAATTAATTAATTAATTAATTAAAGTTTAAAACCATTTATTGCTTACAAACTACAGTCCGGGGCCATCTCTCTTTCCTGCTCCAGCAGAAGCAAAAACAGCCCTCCCCCTCAGGTACAGATAAGTCCTCCGTTGCCCAGGTAATTAATTGCCCATTGATATGGAGATGAACCACTCTCCACCCCTGAGGAACAGCTATTGATATGCAGATGCACTAAAGCCAGGAGAGATTTTCTGGAAATATCACAATTTCTTTCACCCACACCTAGGAAGGAAACCCTTCTCTCTTGACTTTGGTCCTACCCCCACCCCTCACCATCCTCCCCTTCGGGTTAGAAAACCAGCATGTCCCCAAACAGTACTGTCCCTACTCTCAATGCCTGGGCTGTGTCAATGACAAAATCACTAAAATCACCTTAAAAAAGACAAGAGTTTTATTTGACCTTACTGAGAACTTAGACATGGAAAAATATAACTCCTGTGGATGGGGTAGGAGATAATGTTTCCAAGAGCCCAAGTCATACAAAGGTTTTAGGTCCTCAAGGAGACAGGCAAGAGAGAGAAATTCAAACGGGTACATTACATTAACGTAAGATGTGTGACACAAAGAAAGTGTTGTGGGAGTGGGGGTGGGGCATGAGGCGATACACATCCCAGCACCAAAGGAGAGGCAACCATTCTTGCTTATCTTTTAGCAGGAATGCAGATGCCAACTGTTTCCCTTTTGACTTAATTAACAGATGGTACTGCAGAGTTAGAAAGGAAGTGACCATTTTGAGACTCCCAGACTTATGAAAACTTCAATACTTAGGTCTTAGAAATCTTTTTGGTGGTTCCTATGTTAGGTGGAAAGATAGACATGAGCAGCTGGGGGAAGGGGAAGATAAAGTTCATGGAAAAACTACCCAAACTTCCCAGGTAGGGGATACCACGTGAAGACGACAGGCTTTGCAGGGAGGTGACGTCTTTGTATCGGACCATGCCAAACTGGTCACAACCTGATCCCAGTGTGTGCTCCATCCAACAACTATGAACTGCCCAGAACACCCCTCAACATGGGAAAGGTCAAGCGCAAAAAGAGGGATGGCTGTGAGGATGGATGGAAGCCTTTGTCTATCACGACTCTGGCCTGCTCCTCCCTTGGGGTGTATCAAATAAAACATTTGATGCCGGGGTTCTTGTTTGTGAAGTTGAAGAATGAACTTAGCAAACACCCAAGGTAGGAGAGCCAGGGAGAGGCTTTTTGTGAGAGGAGATACAGTGAGGGGACAGAGCTCCTGGATTGTGCAAGGAGGGGAGAGGAGAGCCCGTAGTGGTGCATTGTCTAGGGGTTTTATAGGCAATTGAGGATTTTTGGGAACATGAACAAAGGCTTAGGGGTGTGGACTTGTTAAGTGGTCCTTGAATATTTAGAATTAACTTAACACAAGGAAGTTCTGGCTCTGATGTCTCCCCAAGATATAGGCGCCTTGGTCTGGGGAGCATATCAAAAAGGGCCTCCTGCCCAGCCCCCAAGGTGGGCTGAGGTATTGTCTGTTTGCTAAAGAGTAAGTTAAGAATCTTACTTATTAAATTCCTGGGTATTAAAATGCAATCTTATCTTTGAGGTGGAATGCTTCCTGCCTTTTACTATGTTGTTTATGGCTGCACCTGCATGCCAAATTAGTTGCCCAGTTTGCAAATCACCTCATCAGGTCTGAAGGAGGAAAGGCAGCACATACGCCTGGGCCTTTTAGCATGCCAAAGTGAATCCCACACATGATTACAAACGATTAGCATAATAAAAACATGTGCTACTTTCCTTTATCTGGGAAATATTAACTGATCTCACTGAAGAATGCCTCTAGAGCTTAATGTTGAACACAGCATTTTCACAGGGGGTTTCCCCTCATGTAGTTACACTGCTCTGCCTGCAATTATCCTGCCCCACCTTTTCTGGAGGCCCTCACCCCACTCTGTCCAAGCCCATGGCCCCTGTCTCAAGCTGAGCATGGGCAGTGAAATAGCCATAGGAGGAGGAGACTTTTCTCAGAGACGGTGAAGATTCAGGCCTCTGCAAAGTCAGGGGGGTGAGGATATGGGCCTCAGCCTCACCTCTGTTGGCCCCTAAGTTCTCTCCTGATGGCCCCTCTGCGACTGTGCCTGTCTTAGGTTGTTCCTCCCTTGAGGAATCTTACCCGTCCCTGGCTAGCCATCCATCCCCTGGGCCCAATCAGGGTGATGTGAAGTATGAGAGTGAGAGAGAGACACCATCAGTTTTCCGTCTCCTTGGCTGTTTATGCCTCCATGTCCAGTACCTGCTTTAGGGATCCATTGCCAGCTGTCAGGGTCCTAGCTCAGGTAATATATTTTGAGGAACTCAGGCCATTTTTATAATGTAAGATATTTCTTTCCAAACAACAGGGTAGTGAAGTTTCAGAAAAAATTTGGTTTGAGAAGGAAGGAGAAAGATAACAAAAACAGCAAACAGGAGGAAAGGTGAAAAGACTGGAAAAATCTCAGGGCAAAACTTAGGGCATAGCTGGGAGCTCTCCCCCTTCTTTCTTTAACTGAAGTTGCAGGTGTTGGGTGCTGAGGGAGGCAGACTTCTGAGGGGGTGGTTCTCATCCTCATTTTGGGAGCTGACTGCTGCATGATGATGTTTGACCAGCTGTTTGGGGAGCCAGCAAGGACCTGTAGCAGATGTGACCTCTTCCCCAGATAGGCACCGCTGCTGGCATCTAGTTCTGTACCAGTTTAGGGATAATAAACTATAAATGACAAAATACTTGCATTTTACAGTGGTTAAAGATCTGAGGAGACTTTATTATAAGACAGTTTATATAGGGATATTTGGAAATATTTTTAATGTAAAATATGGAATAAAGTTTATCATTATTCCTTTGACAGTGCTTTCCAGGTAATTATGTTTCAGATAAATAAGCTGAATTAGCTAAATATTTTCCCTAATGAGGAGAAAAAAATTCTTTTGGCATGTTCCAGGGGCCCTCTGGAAAATAACAGAGTTAATTAGGGTAAAAGCACCTTTTTGAATTTGGTGTTGGTGGGACAAGGGATCGTGGGGTTTAGGCAGAGTAGGGTGAGGGCCTCCGGAGAAAAAGCAGAGCAAGATCACCACAGTCAGAACAATGCAACAACGGGCAAAGAGGTTCCTATCGAAACTCCGTGTCAAGCACTATGCAGTCAGAGTCACACTAACTCTCTAGGGTAAAGGTACCAGACTAGGAATAGAGACATTCTTCAGTGAAATCAGTTAAAGCTCAAAAGGACAGGAGAAACTTGGTCTGGAATGTTTGAGTTTTCTGCATATAATGAAGAGTATCTCAGCATCAACTGTGACTTTTCTGTATCAGTTAGATCATGACACTGTAAAATTTACCTTAGCCTGCTAAAAGGTCCAGCTTATTTTTAACTGTGTTCACTTCTCTGATCCTAACAAAGTAATCTGCAACTTGAGCAAAAGATTCATTTAGTAAACAATCCAGGCCATAAACATCCCCAAAATTTAAGAAGTAAGATTCTTTTTATTATTATTATTATTACTTTTTAATTAAGGTTTTATTGATACACATTCTTATGAAGGTTTCACATGAAAAAACAATGTGGTTACTACATTCACCCATATCATAAAATCCCCACCCATACCCCAATGCAGTCACTGTCCATCAGTGTAGTAAGAGGCCACAGATTCACTATTTGCCTTCCCTGTGCTACACTGTTTTCCCCATGACCCCCCACACCATATGTACTAAACAAAATACCCCTCAATCCCCTTCTCCCACCCTCCCACCAGCCTTCCCACACCCCTCCCCTTTGGTAACCACTAGTTACTACTTCTTGGAGCCTCTGAGTCTGCTGCTATTTTGCTCCTTCAATTTCGCTTCATTGTTATACTCCACAAATGAGGGAAATCATTTGGCACTTGTCTTTATCCACCTGCCTTATTTCACTGACCATAATACCCTCTAGCTCTGTCCATGTTGTTGCAAATCATAGGATTTGTTTCTTTCTTATGGATGAATAATATTCCATTCTGTATATGTACCACCTCTTCTTTATCCATTCATCTACTGATGGACACTTAGGTTCCTTCCATATCTTGGCTATGGTAAAAAGTGCTGCATAAACATAGGAGTGCATATGTCTTTTTCAAACTGGGCTCCTGCATTCTTAGGGTAAATTCCAAGGAGTGGGATTCCCAGGTCAAACGGTATTTCTATTTTGAGTTTTTTGAGGAACATCTATATTGCTTTCCACAATGGTTGAGCTAGCTTACATTCCCACCAGCAGTGTAGGAGGGTTCCCCTTTCACCGCATCCTTGCCACCATTTGTTGTTCTTAGTCTTTGGATGCTGGCCATCCTTACTGGTGTGTGGTGATGTCTCATTGTGGTTTTAATTTGCATTTCCATGATGATTAGTGATGTGGAGCATCTTTTCATGTGTCTGTTGGCCATCTGAGTTTCTTCTTTGGAGAAGTGTCTGTTCATATCCTTTGCCCATTTTTTAATTGGGTTATTTGCTTTTTGGGTGTTGAGGCATGTAAGTTTTTATATATTTTGGATGTTAATCCCTTGTCGGATATGTCATTTAAAAATATATTCTCCCATACTGTTGGATGCCTATTTGTTCTGTTGATGGTGTCCCTTGCTGTACAGAAGCTTTTTAGTTTGATGTAGTGCCATTAGTTCATTTTTGCTTTTGCTTCCCTTGCTCGAGGAGATGCATTCAGGAAGAAGTTGCTCATGCTTATATTCAGGAGATTTTTGCCTATGTTTTCTTCTAAGAGTTTTATGGTTTCATTTACATTCAGGTCCTTGATCCATTTTGAGTTTACTTTTGTGTATGGGGTTAGACAATAATTCAGTTTCATTCTCTTGCATGTACCTGTCCACTTTTGCCAAAACCAGCTGTTGAAGAGGCTGTCATTTCCCCATTGTATGTCCATGGCTCCTTTATCATATATTAATTGATCATATGTGGTTGGGTTTATATCAGCGCTCTGTAGTCTGTTCCATTGGTCTATAGGTATGTTCTTGTGCCAGTATGATATTTGTGTTGATTACTGTGGCTTTGTAGTAGAGCTTGAAGTTGGGGAGCATAATCCCCCCAGCTTTATTCTTCCTTCTCAGGATTGCTTTGGCTATTCGGGGTCTTTTTTGGTTCCATATGAATTTTAGAATGATTTTCTTTAGTTTGTTGAAGAATGCTCTTGGTATTTTGATAGGAATTACATTGAATCTGTTGATTGCTTTAGGCAGGATGGCTATTTTGACAATATTAATTCTTCCTATCCATGAGCACAGGATGTGTTTCCATTTATTGGTATTTTCCTTTATATCTCTCATGAGTGTCTTGTAGTTTTCAGAGTATAGGTCTTTTACTTCCTTGGTTAGGTTTATTCCTAGGTATTTTATTCTTTTTGATGCAGCTGTGAATGGAATTGTTTTCCTGATTTCTCTCTCTGCTAGTTCATTGTTAGTGTATAGGAATGCGACAGATTTCTGCATATTAATTTTGAATCCTCCAAGTTTGCTGAATTCAGATATTAGATCTAATAGTTTTGGATTGGATTCTTTAGGGATTTTATGTACAATATCATGTTATCTGCAAACAGGGACAGTTTAACTTCTTCCTTGCCAATCTGGATGCATTTTATTTCTTTCTTTGTCTGATTGCTGTGGCTAGGACCTCCAGTACTATATTGAATAGAAGTTGGGAGAGTGGGCATCCTTGTCTTGTTCCCGATCTTAAAGGAAAAGCTTTCAGCTTCTCGCTGTTAAGTATAATGTTGCCTGTGGGTTTGTCATATATGGCCATTATTATGTTGAGGTACTTGTCCTCTATACCCATTTTGTTGAGAGTTTTTATCATGAATGGTTGTTGAATTTTGTCAAATGCTTTTTCAGCATCTATGGAGATGATGATGTGGTTTTTGTCCATCTTTTTGTTGATATGTTGGATTATGTTGATGGAGTTTCAAATGTTGTACCTCCTTGCATCCCTGGAATAAATCCTGCTTGATCATGATGGATGGTCCTTTTGATGTATTTTTAGTTAGGTTTGCTAATATTTTGTTCAGTATTTTTGCAGCTATGTTCATAAGGGATATTGGTCTGTAACTTTCATTTTGGGGTGTCTTTGCCTGCTTTTGGTATTAGAGTGATGCTGGCCTCATAGAATGAGTTTGGAAGTGCTCCCTCTTCTTCTACTCTTTAAGGAGGATGGGTATTAGGTCTTCACTAAATGTTTGATAAAATTCAGCGGTGAAGCCATCTGGTTCACGCATTTTGTTCTTAGGTTTTTGATTGACAGTTCAATTTCGTTGCTGGTAAATGGTCTGCTCAGATTTTCTGTTTCTTCCCGGGTCAGCCTTGGAAGGTTGTATTTTTCTACAAAGTTGTCCATTTCTTCTAGGTTATCCAGTTTGTTACCATATAATTTTTCATAGTATTCTCTCATAATTCTTTGTATTTCTGTGGTGTCCGTAGTGATTTTCCTATCTCATTTCTGATTCTGTTTATGTGAGTAGACTCTCTTTTTTTTTTGATAAGTCTGGCTAGGGGTTTATCTATTTTGTTTATTTTCTCAAAGAACCAGCTCCTGCTTTCATTGATACTTTCTATTGTTTTATTCTTCTCGATTTTATTTATTCCTGATCTAATCTTTATTATGTCCCTCCTTCTACTGACTTTGGGCCCCATTTATTATTCTTTTTCTAGTTTTGTTAATTGTGAGTTTAGACTGCTCATATGGGATTGTTCTTCTTTCCTGAGGTAGGCCTGTAGTGCAATATACTTTCCTTTTAACATGGCCTTCATTGCATCCCACAGGTTTTGCAGTGTTGAATTATTGTTTTCATTTGTCTCCATATATTGCTTGATCTCTGTTTTTATTTGGTCATTGATCCATTGGGTATTTAAGAGCATGTTGTGAAGCCACCATGTGTTTGTGGGATTTTTCACTTTCTTTGCATAATTTATTTCTAGTTTCATACCTTTGTGGTCTGAGAAACTGGTTGGTACAATTTCAATCTTTTTGAATTTACCGTGGCTCTGTTTGTGTCCTAGTATATGATCTATTTTTGAAAATGTTCTATGTGCTCTTGAGAAGAATGTGTATTCTGCTGCTTTTGGCTGTAGAGTTCTTTAGATATCTGTTAGGTGCATCTGTTGTATTATGTTGTTCAGTGCCTCTGTCTCCTTACTTATTTTTGTCTGGTTAATCTGACCTTCAGAGTGAGTGGAGCGTTGAAGTCTCCTAGAATGAATGCATTGCATACTGTTTCTCCTTTTAATTCTGTTAGTATTTGTTTCACATATGTAGGTGCTCCTGTGTTGGGCACATAGATATTTATAATGGTTATATCTTCTTGTTGGACCGACCCTTTTATCATTATGTAATGTCCTTCTTTGTCTCTTGTGACTTTGTTTGTTTTGAAGTCTATTTTGTCTGATACAAGTACTGCAACTCCTGCTTTCTTCTCCCTGTTAGTTACATGAAATATCTTTTTCCATCCCTTCACTTTTAGTCTGTGTATGTCTTTGGGTTTAAAGTGAGTCACTTGTAGGCAGCATGTAGATGGGTCTTGTTTTTATCCATTCAGTGACTCTATGTCTTTTGATTGGTGCATTCAGTCCATTTACATTTCGGGTGATTATCAATAGGTATGTTCTTATTGACATTGCAGGCTTTAGATTCGTGTTTACCAAAGGTTCAAGGTTAACTTCCTTGCTATCTAAGAATCTAACTTAACTCACTTAATATGCTATTACAAACACAATCTAAAGGTTCTTTTTTTTCTTCCTCCTCCATTCTTTATATATTAGGTATTATATTCTGTACTCTTTGTCTATCCCTTGATTGACTTTGGAGATAGTTATTTTAATTTTTTCATTTCCTTAGTAAATAGCTGTTCTACTTTCTTTACTGTGGTTTTATTACCTCTGGTGATAGCTATTAAACCTTAGGAACACTTCCATCTTTAGCAGTCCCTCCAATATACACTGTAGAGATGGTTTGTGGGAGGTAAATTCTCTCAGCTTTTGCTTATCTGGAAATTGTTTAATCTCTCCTTCAAATTTAAATGATAACCTTGCTGGATAAAATCTTGGTTCAAGGCCCTTCTGCTTCATTGCATTAAATAC
The DNA here is from genome assembly GCA_032199065.1 of Smutsia gigantea. Taxonomy (NCBI): domain Eukaryota; kingdom Metazoa; phylum Chordata; class Mammalia; order Pholidota; family Manidae; genus Smutsia; species Smutsia gigantea. Next base: position 152,903 of record JAVSCE010020043.1, on the reverse strand, counting down.
ATCATGCTACTCCCTTCTGGCCTATAAGGTTTTTGGTGAGAAGTCTGATGATTACCTGATGGGCTTTCCTTTGTATGTGATCTTGTTTCTCTCTCTGGCTGCTTTTAAAAGTCTGTCCTTATCCTTGATCTTTGCCATTTTAATTCTATATGTCTTGATGTTGTCTTCTTGGGTTCCTTGTGTTGGGAGATCTGTGCATCTCCATGGCCTGAGACTATCTCCTTCCCTAGATTGGGGAAGTTTTCAGCAATTACCTCCTCGAAGACACTTTCTATCCCTTTCTCTCTCTCTTCTTATTCTGGCACCCCTATAATGTGAATATTGTTCCATTTGGATTGGCCACACAGTTCTCTCAATATTCTTTCATTCTTAGACATCCTTTTTTCTCTCAGTGCCGCAGCTTCTTTGTATTCCTCTTCTCTAGTTTCTATTTCATTTATTGTCACCTCTACCGTATCCAATCTGCTTTTAATACCCTACATTGTGCTCTTCAGTGATTGGATCTCCGACCAGAATTCATTCCTCAGTTCTTGAATATCTTTCCATACCTCCATAAGCTTGTTATTTTTATTTTGAACTCCCTTTTCAGGAAGAGTCATGAGGTTGATGCATTTAATCTTCCTCAGGAGTGGTATTAATAATTTTACTCTGAACCAGGTTCCTTTGGCATTTCATATTTGTATATAGCACCCTCTAGTGTCCAGAAGCTCTACTTCCTCTAGCTGCTCAGCCCCTGAAGCAATGTTGGTGGTCGCAGGGGAGTGGTATCGGTGCCTGGGAGGAGGAAAGAGCTGTTTCTTGCTACCTGGCTGCTATGTGTGTCTCCACTGCCTGTACCAGTGGGCCGAGCACACAGGTATAAGCCTCTATGCTTTGTGTTTGTAGTTGCTGTAGACAGATCTTCCCTCTGGCTAGTCTAATGCCAGGGTAGGGTTTGCTAGTTTGTGAGCCAGGTGGGGCTGGCCAGGGGGAAAGGCGCAGTAGGCTGCATATCATGGAGGGGTTCCTTGGAGCTGTGTAGCCAGCCAGGGAGCTGAAGCACCTGAAGATCATCTAAGGAGACAGATTTCTTTTTCCTCCTTAAATATGAGAGTCTGTATGGCAAAGCTCCCAACCTGCTGGGCAGAGTGCACCTGGACAATTTTGTCTACCTGTCCTCTCTCCTGAGCAGTAAGCTCTGTGCAATCCTTGCCCCTTTAGCAGCCCTCTTGCTAAGGGCTTCCTTGTTAGGAAGTCTCTCAGTCTGCCCGCCTTTCTTTTGTCCCAGAGTAGCCGGATATGGATCCCTCCTTTCCACAAGCGGCTGGAATCTCAGTCTCTTCAGGAATTCTGCCTGTCTTAGCTTTCCAACCCCATAATCACGAGAGTATCATGCAAGCACCATGAAATGTAGGTTTGTGCTCCCAGAGCAGATCTCTGGAGTTAGGTACTCAGCAGTCCCAGGCCTCCACTCCGTCCCTGCTCCATTTCTCTTCCTCCCACTGGTGAGCTGGGATGGGGGAAAGGCTTGGGTCCCACTGGGCCACAGCCTTGGTACGTTACTCTGTTCTGTGAGGTCTGCTCTTTTCTCCAGATGTATGCAGTCTGGCCCAGTCCTCTTTCCTGTTGCTCTTTCAGGATTCTTGTATTAAGTATATTTTCAAATTATGTGCGGTTTTAGGAGGAAGCCTGTGTCTCACCTCTCATGCCACCATCTTTAATCCAATCTCTTTGAGTAAGATTTTAAAAGAGGCAACAAAGTTGACGTTAAAGGAGGTGAGAAAGTTCACTTAATGAACCACTATCATATAGTCATATCAAGTTTTCATAGATTTAGAAAATTAATACCAGGATTCTTAGAACATATTATTGGTGTTTTGTTCTTGATTCTTGAAAATTGCCATTTAGTAATTGTCAGGTTTTACTATTATAGAGTTTCTCTTCTTTTTCTTTTTCAATGGAATGATGTCATGAATTAGGTAGAGGAGTAAGAGTTGTTATATTTGCAGAAAACACAGATGATTTGTGAGTTTGGGAATTATATTTCAAGGTTACTTATAAGGGTATACTGTGTTTAAGAAAGAAGCTGAATTATTTTATTTTAAACATAAAATTTATTCAAAAAAGTTAATGGAAAATGTTTTTTTTGCTGAATGTTAACATACAACATTAATTTAAGATGTCCTTAATCTATGTTTTACGACTTCTTTTAAATGTCAAACTCTAGAAAGGCTAACCTGGCTCACTCCACAGATAGGTAATAGCTAGTATTGTCTTTGCTGCAAGGCATTAAAAATGAAATTTTGAGGAATATTGAAAAAAGTTACCCTTTCACTTACTATACAATAATTTGGAATGTGAATATATGAAAGAAGAAAAATTCAATAAATGACTGTGGAATTGTTTGCTGGAACTCACAACCCAATAATGAGAAAAGGGTTGTAGGTTGGATCATGAAGGAAATCAATCATTTGATTTTACCCTTAGTGCTCATATAGTTTAAACGATTGTTAAAGTTGCAAGAAATAAATGGCATTTATACTGAAAGGAGACTGGGTTTAAACTGCTAGTGCTTAAAAATTTCTGTAAGAGCAGATCTGAGTTCAGGACAGGATTTAGGGTTTAGTAACAAAGTGATTTCAGTCCTTTAATGCCTTTGTGATAACTATATTCATTATTTAACCATTTTATAAGGAAAGGAATGTTGATTCCTTTCAGCACTTGTGACTGAAAAAATTTTTATGTAAATACTTATGGTTCCAAATAGCTGTTTGATTTACAATTCAGGTATTGAAATGTGATGAAATACTTTCTATTGTATTTGTACTTTCTTGAAAAACTGTAAAAATCATTCTTCACATAAAAATACTTCCTTTTTTGACCTTTCCCAAAGATGTTTCAAAGTAAAAGAATGCCTTTTCCTTTTATCTGCTATCTCCAGACCTTTACTCCTTGTCTCAAAGGTGATTGTTTTCTAAGTTGATCCTAGCCTTCTAATAGAGCTCTATCTAGAGATTTAAATATATGGTTAATTTAGAAAACAAATTTCAACTCTTCACACTGTTTTACCTAGAATTACTCATTATTAGGAATAAATATCTTCTTAAACTCAATAGGAATGAATAAACAAAATGAATAGACAAGATTTCCAAGGGAGGCACCTGAGTGTATATAAAGTTACTAATAAATATGAAGTTAATAAAATGGGGCAACTAAATCATGTAAGTCAACAAAATTTATGTTGAAAAGCCATTGTAAATATTAACTTTAGTTTTCCTAGATTTATGGAATTGGTATTATTTGGAGTCAAAACAAAAATAACTCCATGGGAGGTACTTGACATTTTACTTAAATTCATTGAAACAAAGTTTGTGTGTGTTCTGAACCAGCTACACATTTTGAGCACTCCAGGTGCTCATATTTTTTAGCCACTGAATCCTCAGACCACCACCGTTGTCTGGGAACCCTAGTTCATACCCATCTTATAGACGAGGTAAATACAGGTTAGAGCTCCACATGGACAAATACTGCTGAGCAGCTTCAGGGCCTTGCGTCTGAGTCACGTCACCTTTGAGAGTCACACCTCAGGATTCCTCCTCTGTAGTATTCCTGTCGCCAAGGGCTATCAGTTCATTATTTCTCTGGATTGTTCTTCCTTTTCCCTTTCTGGGTTCTCACTACGTATGCCTGAGTGACCGTGATAGTGTGGTCTTTGAGTTTACTGAATCTCAGGCAGCAGTCTGAGGACTTCAGCTGACTTGTGATGAAATTTCCAAACCCATGAATATAATCCTGGGTTTCAAAACATGGTTGGTATGCAACAATTCTTTATATAGTGTGGCAGATACCACTATCTGCAGTCATTTATTAGCCCTTAAAGGGATAGCTTATAATCTCCAGAATGGTCTCCCTAAATCCACGCTTGTTCCCTCTGTTTTGTTCTCCATTAGACAGCAGCCAGAACTACTATTTTAGAATGTAATTTGGATCATGTTACTTCCTTTCCAACATACTTCCAACTTTATACTGCATTTAGAATAAAATTCCAGCTCTTACTCAGAACTACAGGATCCTGAATAAACACACTCCTGCCCACTTCTCTGATCTCTTGTGTACCTTTGTCCTCTTGTTGCCTCTTGTTACCTTTGCACAGTCGTTCCTTTGTACTCTTCTTAATGTTTGACTCCTTAGCTCCTTTGCATACTTCATGGCTCACCTCTCCGGAGAGGTGAGTAACAAAGGGTTTAGTAACAAAGTGATTTCAGTCCTTTAATGCCTTTGTGCCAGCTCCCCTGGCAAAATTACATCCCCTTGCCATTCTCTCTAATGGCAGTCAGTTCTTCTTTAGAGTTCTCCTTCTAGTTCATGATTCTATATTTATTCATTTGTTGACTTTCATAAGATGTTTTCCTTATGCACCAAATAATCTCACTGAAGACAGAGAGTCTGTCTGCTTTGTACACCAATGCATTTTTCAGCACTTTGCAGAGGCTCATGTACATAGTGGATTCTGAATAAGTATTTTTGGAATATGATTACAGTCCTATGTACTTCAGTGTGTTTCAACGATATCAGCAGAAATATGAGCCTAAGAAAGATTTACTGAACACAAGTTTGAGATGAGGAAGAGGTGATGCAAACATCTCAAAAATGATGGGGCTGTGATTATGTCTTTGAGAAGACTGCACTTTATATTTGTGCCCAGTTACATTTCTGTACAAATTATTTTAAGTAGGGAAGAAATTGAAAAAGGAAATCATCATAGAAAACAAATTATTTTTCCTTATGCAAAGCTCAGTTGTGATAATGAACTGGATCAGAATATGCCACCTCAAAATCTGCCACCTTGTCATAAGGATTGTTTTAAGCTGAAATTAATTAAGAAGCAGCAAATGCAGAAGAGGTCCTCACCCTCCCCCATCAGCCTAAAAGCAGGACATACATTTCCCTTTGTAAAGATCTTCCTTTCCTTCTCCTGTACCAGAAGGGGGTAAACTGGAGACAGAAAGTCAGCACTGAGATGGGTCAGCACCCTTATAAAAATAACCATCTTCCATTAGTTTCCCCATATATTTATCTTCACACACTTACCAGCATTAGAAGTCCCAACCCCTTTTTCTTTGTCTTGTTAAGTCTCTTCAAATTAATCTCCCTTTGTTAAAAGTTATATAAGCCCCTGGGTATAAACAACTCTTTGGGTCTTTTTTTTTTCCTATGGAAGAACTCCATGCACATAAAAAATTAAATATTAATATCAAATATAATTTGTATGACTTTTTACATGTGATCTGTCTTTCATCAGTTTAATTCACAGGCCTCAGTTACTAAACCTAAGAGGATGGGGAAAAGTCTTTTTCCTCCTCTGCAATAGTAAGTCTTAGATGAGCTCCAGCTGTATGAACAATTAGAGTTGTGGCTCTTGCTTCTTGTCACTTCTGGTCTCTTGCCTGAGAGCCATAACTTTGTGACTTCTGTTTGCATTACACAAAGAACTTGCCAAATATATTTCTTTACTATGCTGCATGGACTCCTTTGCCAGTACCTCCCAGGCTTTCACTTTTTGCCTCTCCCTTTACCAGACAGGCATAGGCAACTATTTGAATTTGAATTAGTAGAAATTGGCTAGTGACCACCCAAGCAGATGGTGCAGGGAGTGAACACAGCCATCATTGTAGAAAGTTCTACTGAAGAGTACTGCACTAGGTTGTTCCTCAAAGACATGAGTTATAAACAGACTTCATAGCACAGCTATTCAGACTTGAGTTCAGGTTGCTCTATTGTTTTTTTGGCATCTAAATGAAATGTACAGCCACATAGGATTAGTTAATGGAGCAATAATCCACATTCAATGGTCATATACTTTTGAAAGATAATGAAAATGGTGAAACATTAACTCTCTGTCTAAAACACTAAGGAATAGGAGTTCTTTGGTATGGATTTAAACAGAGAGGAGGTAAAATTAATGTAATATTCAGAAGAAAGGGAAATCAATTACAGATCTGTCATGTCAGAGTTGAGCTGTTTGATCTTGGTTGGCTAGGCAGGTGTCTATTTCCTTCCATGCCATTCAAACCTCCCCAGTAAAAGAGGTCTCCTTGATGAAATGGGACAGTTTCACCTGATTTAGAAGTAGTAATGTCCAGGGTCCCCCCAGATAAGAAACATCAGAACTACAGGCACAGCCCAGCCCCTGTCCCCATGTCATCAATCAGAACCAGCCTAGGGCTGACAGCTGTCAATCAAGGACCTCTCTGCCCTGCCAAAAACCACATAAAAGAAGCCTCAGAATGAGCATCTGGGCCTGTCTGTCTGAACTTAGGCTGGCCCTCTCTGTTGCTCTATGCAGAGTGCATTAAAACTTACTTTGCTTTCTTGACTTTGTTTCTTGTCTCACTATATCTGACTTCCCTGCGACACTGAGCCAAGTTCTTTCCTTCCTAACCCTTTTATACTAGGTCTGATGAAGGGTGGAAAGTTGTAAAAAAATGTGACTGGACAAAGGGTATGAACTGAGGCTGGTGAACTGGGGGGCACTTAGCAAGACCAAATTCTTCTCCTCATCCTTCCATGTTTGGAGATAAGGATGCGGCCTTCCTCTGGGCACAGGGAGGGTGCCTCTCCCCCTCACGTAAGGTTATATGACCTGCTTCAGGGGAGAAAGGAGGGCCAGAGAGTCCTTTTTGCACCTGCAGTTTATCAAATTCCTTCAGTTTAAAATATTCAAAATGCCAAGGCACCATATTTTAGGGTAGTGTGTCCTAAGCTCCATCATGTGCACACTCTAAGGAGAGATGAAGATTTAGTACCTTTTACGAAACTTCAGTCTGTTATGCCCCCCAATATTTAGCCCAAAAGGTGTTCTTCTGGAATATGATTTTACTTAAATGCAGTTTAAGTACAAAACAATCCAAGCCCCCAAATCTGAAAGATTAGTGAAGAAAATATTTCAGAAATAAGATAACGGGTGAGTACAATAACATTGGATTTTATGTACAAGCTGATTTGTTTACTTTCAAATTGCTGTTTATTACTAATATAAACAGGTTTTCATTGGACTGATACATTTTTCTTGCTGTGAAAATTGTTTGAGTATCTTGTGTTGAAACATATCACAATTTTCCCATTAAATTTAATGGTAACACTTTTGTTTTCCATCTAAAAGCTCTTTACTTAATGGCAGGGTTTTCTAGCACTAATGAAAATCATTAAGCAAGGGATGGTGTACTTGAAAACAGCACTTTGATTGGGACACATAATGACGACAAAGTCCTGTAGAAGATCCTGCGGTTTGAGAAGCCATCACCGTAAGTGAGAGCTCTTGACAATTTTGTCATTTTTTTCTGCCTAACATTTATCTAGGTTGAATTCTTTTGCCATAAAGCTGTCAAATTTTCCATTCTGCTTTTCATATCTGCCACTTCTTCTGGGCTCCAACAAGAAGAACAAGTTGACAATATCATTCACCTTTGCTAACTGAATATTGTTCTCACTCGGATTCACTATCATTTATGAAATAATTCAGATGGTTGAGATTCTTCTATTATTCCTCCTTTTTAAATTCACCATAAATCCTTCTTTTCTATGTATTCAATCAGTAACAAATTTTGCCTTGAAGCTATTTTCTTTCTCAAGAAATGTTAAATAAAGGACCAAAATACATATGAAAAATACTTTGCTATTCTTTAACTCACATTTTTCTTAACATCTCATTTCTCAAAATAAGAGGGAGAATTTAGATACTTTAGAACTATATTAACTATATATGCATATATATAACTTTATATAAATCTGGCTATAACTGTATGTATGTATATATTTTCCCTTTCTAAAATTTTTAGGCCAGGTTTCATTATTGTATTTAAAAGAATAGTGTTTCATGCATCTGATGCATGCAAATATGTCTCTGTAAATCTGGTTTCTTAATCTAGATTTTGGAGGCTAAATAACTCAGATGAGCTTTTATTGTAAGTGAAAATGAGATGTTCTCTGCTTCTCCATATGTAACTCTTTTTTATGCTAAGAATTTTTTATTACTCTGAACTAGTGGTCATTTTATTGGGGTCTTTTATTTGTACCTCTAATACAGCATTCAAGTAGAGGAAGACAAAGAGGAAACCAAATGATATCACTCATTTACTCACTTGATGGAGAAAAAAGTTAAATTGTGAACATCTTGTATCATATTACTATAAATACATTATTTACATTCCAAAAATGTGTCTTCAAATAATTTCATACAATTTACTTCTGATACTAATTTTTACTTTATTATTGGGGCATTTAAAAATGTAAGAGCTTGGACAAGTATTTAGGCTGCGCCTATATGTGCTAAGCAAGGGTGCAAAATACTTTTTCTTTTATCTGGGCAACTTTAGACCAAACACGTTCATTATTAGAGAAAATCTTTTTCAACTTTAGCTGTGAGGGATTATGTTGACTGAATTATCTGTCTAGTTTCTATGCTAAGTCATTCATTGTCAGTATATGTTCAGAAAATAATATTAACTAGCTGATTAATCCTTTGGAAAGTTTTTAACATTTCTTAAATTTGTGGGTAGGATTTTTCTAGACTAGCTCTTTTAAGAATTCAGGCTCATTCAATAATAACTGTTAAAACATCGTTATTATATAATTAGCTCCAGTGCCATTTCATACTAAGGAAAATCTTGTATTTGGATAAAATATTTACTCAAATTTATGCATTACAAATTAAGTATTTACAATAAAGTATGAAATAGATTATACAAAGAAATAGAAAATCCTCATTTGTTTACAGTCTGACATTTGAAAAACAGAATTATTTTATTTCCACTGGTGTTTCCTTAAAGACACTTCAACTGCCATCATGTATCAAGAAGTTTAGAGTATGAATGTCTTCTTTGGGGGTCAGAAAAAACCAGGAGTCTATTTCCTGTCATCTATACGTGAAGGTCAAAGTGGGAGAAGACATTTGACTTTGAATTAAGACTGATTATGAGTTAGTCATGTACTTTAGAGAGTAAATCTCAGTTAATCTTTTCAACAGCCCTGTGAGGTAATTATTATCTCCATTTTATGCAGGAGAAAATTGAAGTTCAGTGTGGTTAATTTGCTCAAGGTCACATGGTTAGTAAATGGTGGAGGCAGCATTTGAACAGTTATGTCTGATACTATGTTTTTTACACCTTAACTGTTATTTTCATTGCTCAATTTTTGAAAAAGGACCTTTAAATTAGCTTTTGACAAAACATAATATCATTTCAGTTTCACATAATAAAGAATTCGCTTTTTAAGCACTAATCTAAAACTGCAGCTGGAGAGACTTGCCTAAATTTCCATAGCTATTTGTTTGATCCACCGTATTTCCCCCTCTATGATTTCATTAAGTCTTCAGCACAGCGAATTAGGCATTATTTACCTTTTAGAAACCAAGAAACAGGTGGAGAGAGAGAAAGTGGCTTGCTATGGTTTTATTCAGACAAAAGTGTTAAAGACATAGGTATAGACATGGACACTGTGACAGCCTGGAAGAAGTACGGGACCAAGTAGTAACTAGAGGCTTGGGTTTGAAAACTTAACCTAAGGATGTGATGGTAGGCTTTGGCTTCTTGGGGTGGAGAGCTGGAGGAGGGGCCCACACATAAAGCCCGGACTATTGAACAACGATAGCTATACCTAGATTAATCTCTCCAGGTAAAACACAGAAGATCTCAGATTGATAAACAATGAAATCCAGCTCTAAGTGAGTTGCAAGCAATATACATTAAACATAAGAATACATGTTAAATGAAAAATGATAGAAGAAGGTTAAGTACATTTTAACTAGAAGAAAACTCTTATAGGTATATTAATAGCAGATAAAATGGACGTTAAAGGAAAAAGATTTTTTAAGAATAAAGTTGATGTCATTTAATCATAAAAGGAACAACTCACTATGATCTTTTTATTTATTTATTTTTTAAGGTATCATTGATAGACAATCTTATAAGGGTTTCACAAGAAAAACAATGTGGTCACTACATTCACCCTTATTATTGAGTCCCTGCCCCCATACCCCATTGCAGTCACTGTCCATCAGTGTAGTGAGATGCCCCAGAGTCCCTACTTGTCTTCTCTGAACTCACCATGATCCTGAGCCTGTAATACATATAACACCGTGGCCTTAGGCCTCAGTATGTTTATATGCACAAATTTACATATATGCATAGTGTTGCATAACATGGCCAAAGTTACAGCTAGTAAGTGTTAGAGCAAACTGTAAACTAAATGACTTTGCAGTTACACTTTGCGCTCATTTAAGCTTGTGTCTATACACCATTGTGTACAACTATATAATCTATACTCACCAGAGTATTTCACTGAGTTGGCTCACTTACGTGTTGCTAATGGTTGGACATTAGGTCATTTGCAAGTTTTGCTAACATGAGTACTTGGCTATGACACACCTATTAAAAATTTTTTTCTTTGGTTTCCTCTTTTGGGGATATAGGCTCAGGAGTGAGATTACTAAATATACATGTATGACTATTGTAATATCTTACCATTGTTATGGACTGCAGTTTGTGTCTCCCCCCAAATTCACATGTTGAAACATTAACTCCCAAAGAGATAGTATGAGAAGGTGGGGCCTTTGGGAGGTAATTGGGATCAGTGGCCTTGTAAGAAGAGATGCTGAGGCTTGCTTGCTCTTTCTTTTTGCTCTCCCTGCCATGTGAGGATGCTCCTCATGGAAAGACTGCTCTTTGCAAACCCAGAAGGGTGACTTTGCCATACACCAGAGATGGTCCATGCCTTGGTCTCAGCCATCCCAGTATCCAGAGCTGGAAGAAATAAATGTGTCTCTATGGCATTCTGTTAGAGCAGGCTGAACTGGCTAAGACAACCATATACTGCCATATTACTCTCAAAAAAGACTGCAATGATTTATAATGGTGCTTTTTAAACAAGTAAAATTTCAGAGCTGTTCGGAAATGTACAGATATTTAAATTTGTGGAAATCCATAAATAGTTGACTATATGATTCTGTAAGGAATCCTAAAATGGTAAAACCGATTTGTACGTATAGGCTATTAGATGACTTTTTTCTTAAAAAGTGATATGAACTGGGGTTCAGTTTTGAGCTTTTTAATTTTCTCACATTTTATTTCTCCTATTGAGCAGGAATTGATAATACATGCATATCATATCTAATGAAAAATGCCATATATAAATGCAAATAGTTTTACCTGTGGTGCACCATGGATATAGGACAGCTTGCATTCAATAGCCACTAGTATTTAAATTGATTTTGCTAATATTACTTATCTTAGAAAATACATTTTTCAAACAAATTGCCTAATGAAGCTCTGATTAATGAATATTAGAAATCTTGAAAACTTTCAAATAAGGAAAAATAGGTCAATAAACTCCCTATATCATCACTCAGATTATCAGATTTTGCCATATTTACTTCATTTATCCTTCTACTTTGCTGCTTATTTCTCTGCTAATTTGGCTTAAGGCAAATTTCACACAAAATATCAGTTCACCTCTGTAAAGTTTAGTATTAATTTCTAAAAGAAAAAAAGCCCTGTTTTATTTGCCATTATCAAAATGAAAGTTAAAGATAATAATTTGGTATTATCTAATACACAGTTCATAATTACACTTCTCCAATTTAAAAAATCTCTTTACACTTTTTTTTTAAGAATAAGGATTCAAACAAGTCTACACACTGGTAGTTGTTTCCCTTAACTCTCTTTTCATATAAAACAATCTCATTAGCTTTTTTGACTCACTGTAAGTGCCCTGTAGATTGTTTCTATTCTGGATTTGTCTTTTTGCTTGCTTTCTTTTAAAGTTATCATATTCCTCCTTTCCACATATTTCCTGTAAATGAGTGTCAGTCATTTCTGGTGGTGCCAGTCTGATATTTGCCATTGAAAAAGTGCACCATCAACCTGCTAAACCTAATGGCTTCATTCACTGATGAATATTGCTTGAACCAATGCTTTCTTTTGGGTTGTAAAATGATGATAGTCTAATGTTATTTCTTTGACATTTATTTGTGGAATTCTGTAAAAAATAACTTTCTCTTGTGATTGAATAGAATTTTCATAAGTATTTCAATTCAATGTAGAAGAAAACAATTTTTTTTTATTTCTATGGATGTGTCTCTGTATGTATATCTTCTGATTCACTATTTAGACTTCTGATGGAGTCTTGGAAACTTACTGTGAATTCAACTACACATTAATATTAGAATTCCAACATGCATTAAAAGAGAATCCAGTCTTGGCACTTGGCATAGTTTTTTCCTTTGATTCCATTTTTAGAACTGTTCTAACTTTCTGCAGATTTATTATTTTTCCCCTCTAAGATGCACGGTGCAAAGCAATCATCCTTAGTTTATTGCCATAACACTTATACAAAGCTATGAAACCTGGATTAACTGGTTAGATTAGCATCTATCATTTTTCCATTTTGTCTACCAGCTCTCTCCGTGTAGAGGGAAATATCCAGCATCTTTGCACCAATGCTCCTAGAGTAGCCCTGCTAACAGATAGTGACTTGAAGGAGTCTCGTGGTTCACCATTAAATGTGGACGTCAAAATTTCTGAACATGTTGTGAGGAAATTGTCTAATTCTTTTCCCACTCTTAGGTGCTAACTCAGTTAAAGGAAAAAAGGTGCTGTAGGTTAGTGTTGAAAGCATATTAGGGAATGAAGTGTGAAAAATATGCCAGACCTCTGTTCAGAGACCTGATTTTTATGGTCCCAGCAAGGGCTGTTATTCGTTCCTGGCAGGTCTAAAGTCAAACTGAAGAAACTCTGCTATTCCCTGGTATCACTGATGTCCTAAAAAACAAGTAAATGTTACATGTGTTTGAAATAGTTTCAAGCTAGTCATGGATAAATGGTGTTTGAGATAAGACAGTATTCTACAGAAACGTTTTCGTGCGGCACAGCAAACAAAAAGTGAATGGCTTTTTAAGAAGTTAAATGCTTCCAGATAAATAAAAAGCTTTAAAATGAAAGTTCACGGACCGCAATGGAGTCGCTTACTCTTGGGGCAGTTCTCCGCTCTCCCCGATTCGTTGGGCTGCAGCCATACTGGCCATTTGCAGCTCCTGGAATATGGCAGGCATTTTCTTGTATCATGGCCTTTGTACGTGCTGTTTTCTTGGTTTGCAATAACTCTTCTCCACAGCATGGTCTTGTCCCACATTTTATTTAGGGCAAATGTCACCTCTTTAGAGAAACTTTCCCTGGGCGTGTCTTGTTAAACGCTCTATTCCTTTGCCCTGTTTTATGATGCTTCATGGCACTTAGAAGTCTTTGCCTGTTTACTGTTGAATGTCTTTTCCATGACAGTGTGAGTCCATGAGAAAGTGTGCTTTATTCACAGGACCTAGAAATGTGCCTGGAACCAGCAGCGTGGCTGTGAGTTGCAGTTGTGTTTTGGTTCTGAGTTACAGAAAGTGCAGCCAAGAGGGCCTTTACCTGTGAGGACAGGTGCCGATACTTTACGTGAAGCCTGAATGCTGGCTGTCGCAGGCTTGGAATGGGGTCTCAAGAGGTTTTCTCTATATCTGCACTGTGGTCTTCAGTGTGTTGTCCTTTGGTCCTTAACGATTTTTGACTATCAGACGCAAGGTGGCTGCCTCAGTTCCAGGCATAATGTTTATAATCGAGGCTTAAAGAAGAGGAAAAGGGTGGCACTAACAACATTGGTTATTTTCATCAGCCAGCTGGGATGGTTCCACAAACTCCCCAGGTGACTTCTGCTTTCATTTCATTGACTGGAACTGTGTCATATAGCGACTCCTAGCTAAAAAGGGAGTCTGGAAGGTGGATAATTCAAAATACCCAAATGCTATGGCAGAGGAAAGCAAAGGGGAGAGGTCTTGGGAGTGGCCATTGGGGTAGCTAGCTAATAGTATCTATCCCAGTAGTCAACAAAAATTCACTGAATGAATGAGTGATTAAAATGGCAAGAGTTGCTTTATTTAGCTCAGGAGTGCAGTAAATGGTTCAGATTTCTGTTCCACAATATTAACTTCTATAAGGAGCTTGGATTTTTGACAGTTTATTAAACCTAAGGAGAGTAGAAGTACCCAGAATCAAATACAATGAAAAATGATAACAAATGAACTAACATGACAAAGGTGATAAAAATACATATTGTTTATGAAGGACAAACTTCCTAGGGAAGTCATATAGCCTAGCGATTACACGAATGTGCGGACCTAAGTTTGGACTTCAGCTCATCCAGGTAGGTGAATTGCTTAATTTCTCTAAGTCTCTGTTTTTCATCTTTAAAATGAGGATAATGAAGTATCTATTTCATTCATGACTGTAAGCCTTCCATTAGAAAATATACGCAAAATAGTATAGTCTAGCACCTAGCACTTTATGAAAGAAAAAAAGTCCAAAATTTACATAGAAAAGTAAAAAAAATAGATTCAATTATTCAGATGTACTTTTCAGGATCCTTACTAGTCTTTAGAAAAACAATATTCTGTCAGTTGTGGTACTTAGCCTTTTTAAACTCTCAACTGAGATCTGATCATATTTCCAAATTCCTTATATACTTACTTTCAAAATGGCAAAAAATACTTGTGTAGGTTATTGGGCAGTGTTAAGGTAATTCTGCTTAAAAGAACAAATGGGTTGGATAGTTTAAATTATGAAATTTTAGGAGATTAATATAAAACTGTAGTCTGTCATTAGTTTTTTGTGGTTCATTAGTCACAGTGTTTAGGAGTTGATGCCACCTGGGTAAGGACACATTACATTATGTTCTGCAGGCATGTCTATCTTGATACAGTGCTGACTGTGTGTTATTCTTGCATCTAATATATTCAGCTTGGCAGAGAAGTGAAAGACATAATTCTCATTACATGTGCTAAGCCAGGCAGCAAGGGAAACAAGCCTGACTAAATGCTTGGATTTCACCCAATGGTGCAGCAAACTAATGTTGTTTTGGAAAATGAAAACTGTGTCTCTATTTGTCAGCTGGAAACGTCCAGGGCTTTAGAGAAAGTATGCAATAAATGGAGGACACTGCTCACTAAGTTAACCCCCTTTAATTCAAAGGTACAGAGATGAAGTCCTCTGTGAATAATGAAGCTGCTTGTTGTTAATAACATAGAACACTTTGGTGATTTTATGCTGAAGGACACATTGTATGACATTTTCATTTTAACTTGATACATTCCTTGGCAGCAGCAGCTAATAAAATTAGATTTTTTTTTAAATCTCAGAAACTGTTCAAATAGCTCTTGTAGGTCAATTGCATTGTCTAGAACTTAAAAAATGGCATCTTTAAGAGTTGCAGGAGTATTTCCTTATTTATTTATTTTCTTGGGGACGCAGCCCTCCATGGGGGCTTAGCTCCTGCTGTGACCCCACCCGCCACCCGCACCCCATTCTCTGTCATTCCCCAGTGTGCACCTGCTCTTTTCTGAATCAGAGCTTTTTAAAATTTATTTATTTATTTATTTTATTTTGGTATCATTAATCTACAGTTACATGTGCAACATAATGGTTACTAGACTCCCCGCATCATCAAGGCCCCAGCAAATACCTCATTACAGTCACTGTCCATCAGCGTAGTGAGATGCTATAGAATCACTACCTGTCTTCTCTGAGTTGTACAGCCCTGCCCGCAACCCCCAACATTACATCTACTAATCAATCGTACTGCCCCTTTTTCCACCTTGTCCCTCCCTTCCCACCCATCCTCCCCAGTCCCTTTCCCTTTGGTAACTGTTAGTCCATTCTTGGGTTCTGTGAGTCTGCTGCTGTTTTGTTCCTTCTGTGTTTTTCTTTGTTCTTATACTCCACAGATGAGTGAAATCATTTGGCACTTCTCTTCTACCACCTGGCTTATGTCACTGAGCATAATACCCTCTAGCTCCATCCATGTTGTTGCAAATGGAAGGATTTGTTTTCTTCTTATGGCTGAATAATATTCCGTTGTGTATATGTACCACCTCTTCTTTATCCATTCATCTACTGATGGACACTTAGGTTGCTTCAATTTCTTGGCTATTGTAAATAGTGCTGCTATAAACACGGGTGCATAAGTCTTTTTCAAACTGGGCTGCTGCATTCTTACGGTAAATTCCTAGGAGTGGGATTCCTGGGTGAAATGGTATTTCTATTTTGAGTTTTTTGAGGAACCTCCATACTGCTTTCCACAATGGTTGAATTAATTTACATTCCACCAGCAGTGTAGGAGTGTTCCCCTTTTTCCACATCCTCGACAACATATGTTGTTGTTTGTGTTTTGGATGGTGGCCATCCTTACTGGTGTGAGGTGATATCTCATTGTGGTTTTAATTTGCATTTCTCTGATGATTAGCGATGTGGAGCATCTTTTCATGTGCCTGTTGGCCATATGAATTTCTTCTTTGGAGAAATGTCTGTTCAGCTCCTCTACCCATTTTTTAATTGGCTTATTTGCTTTTTGTTTGTTGAGGTGTTTGAGCTCTTTATATATTTTGGATGTCAACCCCTTATCGGATATGTCATTTATGAATATATTCACCCATACTGTGGGATGCTTTTTTGTTCTATTGATGGTGTCCTTTGCTGTACAGAAGCTTTTCAGTTTGATATAGTCCCAATCGTTCATTTTTGCTTTTGTTTCTTTTGCCCGGAGCGATATGTTCATGAAGAGGTTGCTGAAGTTTATGTCCAAGAGATTTTTGCCTATGTTTTTTCTAAGAGTTTTATGGTTTCATGACTTTCATTCAGGTCTTTGATCCATTTTGAATTTACTTTTGTGTATGGTGTTCGACAATGATCCAGTTTCATTCCCTTACGTGTAGCTGTCCAGTTTTGCCCACACCAGCTGTTGAACAGGCTGTCATTTCCCCATTGTATATCCATGGCTCCTTTATCATATATTAATTGACCATATATATTTGGGTTTATATGTGGGCTCTCTATTCTGTTCCACTGGTCTATGGGTCTGTTCTTGTGCCAGTACCAAATTGTCTTGATTACTGTGGCTTTGTACTAGAGCTTGAAGTTGGGAAGCGAGATCCCCCCTGCTTTATTCTTCCTTCTCAGGATTGCTTTGGCTATTCGGGGTCTTTTGTGGTTCCATATGAATTATAGAACTATTTGCTCTAGTTCATTGAAGAATACTGTTGGTATTTTGATAGGTATTGCATTGAATCTGTAGATTGCTTTAGACAGGATGGCCATTTTGACAATATTAATTCTTCCTTGCCAAGAGCATGGGATGGATTTCCATTTGTTAGTGTGTCCTCTTTAATTTCTCTTAGGAGTGTCTTGTAGTTTTCAGAGTATAGGTCTTTCACTTCCTTAGTTAGTTTTATTCCTAGGTATTTTATTCTTATTGATGCAATTGTGAATGGAATTGTTTTCCTGATTTCTCTTTCTGTTAGCTCATGGTTAGTGTATAAGAAAGCAACTGATTTCTGTGTATTAACTTTGTATCCTGCAACTTTTCTAAATTCAGATATTAGTTCTAGTAGTTTTGGAGTGGAGCCTTTAGGGTTTTTTATGTACAATATCATGTCATCTGCAAATAGTGACAGTTTGACTTCCTCTTTACTAATCTGGATGCCTTGTATTTCTTTGTTTTGTCTGATTGCCATGGCTAGGACCTCCAGTACTATGTTGAATAACAGGGGGGAGAATAGGCATCCCTTTCTTGTTCCCGATCTTAGGTGATAAGCATTCAGCTTCTCGCTGTTAAGTATGTTGGCTGTGGGTTTGTCATATATGGCCTTTATGATGTTGAGGTATTTGCCCTCTATACCCATTTTGTTGAGAGTTTTTATCATGAATAGATGTTGAATTTTGTCGAATGCTTTTTCAGCATCTTTGGAGAAGATCATGTGGTTTTTGTCCTTCTTTTTATTGATGTAGTAGATGATGTTGACGGATCTTCAAATGTACCATCCTTACATCCCTGGATGAATCCCACTTGATCATAGTGTATGATCCTCTTGATGTATTTTTGAATTTGGTTTGCTAATATTTTGTTGAGTATTTTTGCATCTATGTTCACCAGGTATATTGGTCTGTAATTTTCTTTTTGGGTGGGGTCTTTGCCCGGTTTTGGTATTAGAGTGATGCTGGCTTCATAGAATGAGTTTGGAAGTACTCCCTCCTCTTCTATTTTTTGGAAAACTTTAAGGAGAATGGGTATTATGTCTACTCTATATGCCTGATAAAATTCAGCGGTGAATCCATCTGGCCTGGGAGTTTTGTTTTTGGGTAGTTTTTTTGATTACCAATTCAATTTCTTGCTGGTAATTGGTCTCTTTAGATTTTCTGTTTCTTCCTTGGTCGATCTTGGAAGGTTGTATTTTTCTAGGAAGTTGTCAATTTCTTCTAGGTTTTCCAGCTTGTTAGCATATAGATTTTCATAGTATTCTCTAATAATTCTTTGTATTTCTCTGGGGTCTTTCATGATTTTTCCTTTCTCATTTCTGATTCTGTTTATGTGTGTACATTCTCTTTTTCTCTTAATAAGTCTGGCTAGGGGTTTATCTATTTTGTTTATTTCTCAATGAACCAGCTCTTGGTTTCATTGATTTTTTCTATTGTTTTATTCTTCTCAATTGTGTTCATTTCTCCTCTGATCTTTATTATGTCCGTCCTTCTGCTGACTTTGGGCCTCATTTGTTCTTCTTTTTCCAATTTCAATAATTGTGACTTTAGACTATTCACTTGGGATTGTTCTTCCTTCTTTAAAAAGGCCTGGATTGCAATATACTTTCCTCTTAGAACTGTCTTTGCTGTGTCCCACTGAAGTTGGGGCTTTGTGCTGTTGTTGTCATTTGTCTCCATATATTGCTTGATCTCTGTTTTAAATTTGGTCATTGATCCATTGATAATTTAGGAACATGTTGTTAACCTCAGTGTGTTTGTGAGCCTTTTTGTTTTCTTTGTACAATTTATTTCTAGTTTTATTTGTTTGTGATCTGAGAAGTTGGTTGGTAGAATTTCAATATTTTTGAATTTACTAAGGTTCTTTTTGTGGCCTAGTATGTGGTCTATTCTGGAAAATGTTCCATGTGCACTTGAGAAGAATGTGTATCCTGTTGCTTTTGGGTGTAGAGTCCTGTAGATGTCTGTTAGGTCCGTCTGTTCTAGTGTGTTGTTCAGTGCCTCTGTGTCTTTATTTATTTTCTGTCTGGTTGATTTCCGTTGGAGTGAGTGGTGTGTTGAAGTCTCCTAAAATGAATGTCTTGCATTCTAAATCCTCCTTTAATTCTGTTAGTGTTCGTTTCACATATGTTGGTGCTCCTGTGTTGGGTGCATATATATTTATAATGATTATATCTTCTTGTTGGACTGCCTCCTTTATCATTATGTAATGTCCTTCTTTATCTCTTATTACTTTCTTTGTTTTGAAGTCAATTTGTCTGATACAAGTACTGCAACACCTGTTTTTTTCTCCCTATTATTTGCATGAATATCTTTTTCCATCCCTTTACTTTTAGTCTGTGTATATCTTTGGGTTTGAGGTGAGTCTCTTGTAAGCAGCATATAGATGGGTCTTGCTTTTTTATCCATTCTATTACTCTGTGTCTTTTGATTGATGCATTCAGGCTACTTACAATTAGGGTGATTATCAATAGATATGTACTTATTGCTATTGCAGGCTTTGGATTCGTGGTTACCAACTGTTCAAGGGTAGCTTCTTTACTATGTAACCATCTAACTTAACTCACTTAGTATGCTATTGTAAATACAGTCTTATGATTCTTTATTTCTCTCCCTTCTTTTTCTTCCTCCTCCATTCTTTATGTTAGGTGTTTTTTGCTGTACACTTTTTTGTTTCCGTTGACTGATTTTATGGATAGTTGATTTTGTTTTGCCTTTAGTTAGTATTTGGTTGGTCTGCTTAGTTTGCTGTGGTTTTATTTTCTCTTGTTGACATCTGTTAACTTTAGGAGCACTTCCATCTAGAGCACTCCCTTTAAAATACACTGTAGAGATGGTTTGTGGGAGGTTAATTCCCTCCAGTTTTGTTTATCCGGGAATTGTTTAATCCCTCCTCAAATTTAAATAGTAATCTTGCTGGATACAGTATTCTTGCTTTGAGGCCCTTTTGTTTCATTGCGTTGAATATATCATGGTATTCTCTTCTGGCCTGTAAGATTTCTGCTGAGAAATTGATGATAGCCTTATGGTTTTCCTTTGTAGGTAATATTTTCTCTCTCTCTGGCTGCCTTTAGTACTCTGTCCTTGTCTTTGATCTTTGCCATTTTAATTATTGTATGTCTTGATGGTTTCCTCCTTGGGTCTCTTGTATTTGGAGGTCTGTGGGCTTCCATGGTCCGACAGACTATTTCCTTCCCCAGCTTGGGGAAGTTTTCAGCAATTATTTCGCCAAAGACACTTTCTATCCCTTTTTCTCTCTCTTCTTCTGTTACCCCTATTATGTGAATATTGTTCCGTTTGGATTGGTCACAGAGTTCTCTCAATATTCTTTCATTCCTAGAGATCCTTTTATCTCTCTCTGCCTCAGCTTCTCTGTATTCCTCTTCTCTGCTTTCTATTCCATTAACAGTCTCTTGCACCTCATCCAGTCTGATCTTAAGCCCTTCTATTGGTTGTTTCATTTCTGTTATCTCCCTCTGGACTTCATCCCTTAGCTCCTGCATATTTCTCAGTAGGTCCATCAGCATGGTTATGACTTTTATTTTGAATCCTTTTTCAGGAAGATTGGTTATATCTATTCCACCAGGCCCTCTCTCTGGGGTTGTCTGTGTGATTTTTGACTGGACCACATTCTTCTGCCTTTTCATGGCAATAGAAGTGGTCACAGCCAGTTGGCATGTGTGTCAGCTGGGAGAACAAAGTCCCTTCCTGCTTCTGGTTCACCTTGCCCTTCTCTGCTGCCTGTGCCGGTTACCTGCAGAATGGGAGGCCGTGTGTGAGATCATCTCCTGAGCTGCCATGTGCAGGGCTGCCCTCTGGCTAGCCTAAAACATGCGGGGGTTGAAGGCAGCTGCTCCAGGTGTGTTCTCCTGCAAGTGCCTCCTGGACCTTGCTCCAGCTTCTGCTGCCTGTCCTGGTTAGCTGTGCCCTGGGAGGAGATTCTGTGTGGTTGCTGTGGGCGGGGCCAGTCTCCAGCTGCTCAGTAGCTGTGGTGGGTCAGCTGGTACGTTTGCAGCACCAGTTGGGGGGAACGAATGGCAGGCTGCTTACTGCCATGAGGGGCTTTGGGGCTGCTTTACCCGGCACGGGTTAGGGTGCCTGAAGTTCCTCAAGATTCCCAGTCTGCTGGGCTGAGTGTGCTGGGATGATTTTGTTCAGCTGTTGGGCTTTTGTCCATTTAATTAATTAATTTATTTATATTAAGGTATTACTGATATACACTCTTATGAAGGTTTCACATGAAAAAAACGATGTGGTTACTACATTTACCCATATTATCAAGTCCCCACCCATACCCCAATGGAGTCACTGTCCATCAGTGTAGTAAGATGCCACAGATTCACTGTTTGCCTTCTCTGTGCTACACTGTTTTCCCCATGATACCCCATACCATATGTACTAAAATAAACATAATACCCCTCAATCCCCTTCTTCCTCCCTTCTCACCTGCCCTCCCCCATGCCTCCTCTTTGGTAACTACTAGTTCCTTCTTGGAGTCTCTGAGTCTGCTGCCCTTTTGTTCCTTCAGTTTTGCATTGTTGTTATACTCCACAAATGAGGGAAAACATTTGGCACTTGTCTTTATCCGCCTGGCTTATTTCACTGAGCATAATATCCTCTAGCTCCATCCATGTTGTAAATGGTAGGATTTGTTTCTTGCTGAAAAGTATTCCATTGTGTATATGTGCCACCTCTTCTTTATCCATTCATCTACTGATGGACACTTAGGTTGCTTCCATATCTTGGCTATTGTAAAAAGTGCTGCAATAAACATAGGGGTGCATATGTCTTTTTGAATCTGAGAAGTTGTATTCTTTGGGAAAATTCCAAGGAGTAGGATTCCCTGGTCAAATGGTATTCCTATTTTTAGTTTTTTGGGGAACCTCCATACTGCTTTCCACAATGGTTGAACAAGCTTACATTCCCCCCAGCAGTGTAGGAGGGTTCCCCTCTCTCTGCATCCTCGCCAGCATTTGTTGTTCTTAGTTTTTTGGATGGTGGCCATCCTTACTGGTGTGAGGTGATATCTCATTGTGGTTTTAATTTGCATTTCCCTGATGATGAGTGATGTGGAGCATATTTTGATGTGTCTGTTGGCCACCTGAATTTCTTCTTTGGAGAACTGTCTCTTCATATCCTCTGCCCATTTTTTTAATAGGGTTATTTGCTTTTTGGATATTGAAGCATGTAAGTTTTTATATATTTTAGATGTTAACCCCTTGTCGGATATGTCATTTAAAAATATATTCTCCCATACTGTAGGATGCCTTTTTGTTCTGTTGATGGTGTCCTTTGCTGTACAGAAATTTTTTAGTTTGATGTTGTGCCATGAGTTCATTTTTGCTTTTGTTTCCCTTTCTCAAGGAAACGCATTCAGGAAGAAGTTGCTCATGCTTATATTCAGGAGATTTTTGCCTAGGTGTTCTTCTAAGAGTTTTATGGTTTCATGATTTACATTCATGTCATTCCATTGCAAGTTTACTTTTGTGTATGGGGTTAAACAATAATCCAGTTTCATTCTCTTACATGGAGCTGTCCAGTTTTGCCAACACCAGCTGTTGAAGAGGCTGTCATTTCCCCATTGTATGTCCATGGCTCCTTCATCATATATTATTTGACCATATATGGTTGGGTTTATATCAGGGCTCTCTAGTCTGTTCTATTGGTCTATGCGTCTGTTCTTGTGCCAGTACCAAATTCTCTTGATTACTGTGGCTTTGTAGAAGAGCTTGAAGTTGGGGAGCATAATCCCCCCTGTTTTATTCTTCCTTCTCAGAATTGCTGTGGCTATTTAGGGTCTTTTGTGCTTCCATATGAATTTTAGAATGATTTCTCTAGTTCGTTGAAGAATGCTGTTGGTATTTTGATAGGAATTGCATTGAATCTGTCGATTGCTTTAGGCTGGATGGCCATTTTGACAATATTAGTTCTTCTTATCCATGAGCATGGTTTGTGTTTCCACTTATTGGTATCTTTTAAATTTCTGTCATGAGTTTCTTGTAGTTTTCAGAGTATAGCCTTTCACTTCCTTGGTTAGGTTTATTCCTAGGTATTTTATTCTTTTTGATGCAAATGTGAATGGAATTGTTTTCCTGATTTCTGTCTCTGCTAGTTCATTGTTAGTGTATAGGAATGCAACAGATTTCTGCATATTGATTTTGCATCCCACAAGTTTGCTGAATTCAGTATTAGATCTAGTAGTTTAGAATTGAATTCTTTACGGTTTTTTATGTACATTATCATGTCATCTGCAAACAGGGACAATTTAACTTCTTCCTTTCCAATCTGGATGCCTTTCATTTCTTTATGTTGTCTGATTTCCGTGGCTAGGACCTTCAGTACTATGTTGAATAGAAGTTGGGAGAGTGGGCATTCTTGTCTTGTTCAGATCTTAAAGGAAAAAGCTTCTCGTTAAGTACAATGTTAGCTGTGGGTTTGTCATATATGGCCTTTATTATGTTGAAGTACTTGCCCTCTATACCCATTTGGTTGAGAGTTTTTATCATGAATGGATGTTGAATATTGTCAAATGCTTTTTCAACATCTATGGAGATGATCATGTGGTTTTTGTCCTTCATTATGTGGATGTTGTTGATGATTTCGATGGATTTTCAAATGTTGTACCATCCTTGCATCCCTGGAATAAATCCTACTTGATCATGATGGATTATCTTTTTGATGAATTTTTGAATTTGTTTGCTTATATTTTGTTTAATATTTTTGCATCTATGTTCATCAGGGATATTGTTCTGTAATTTTCTTTTTTTGTGGTGTCTTTGCCTGGTTTTGGTATTAGAGTGTTGCTGGCCTCATAGAATGAGTTTGGAACTATTTCCTCTTCTTCTACTCTTCGGAAAACTTTAAGGAGGATGGGTATTAGGTCTTCACTGAATGTTTGATAAAATTCAGCAGTGAAGCCATCTGGTTCAGGCATTTTGTCCTTAGGTAGGTTTATGATTACCAGTTCAATTTCATTGCCTGTATTTGGTCTGTTCAGATTTTCTGTTTCTCTTGGGTCAGCCTTGGAAGGTTGTATTTTTCTACAAAGTTGTCCATTTCTTCCAGGTTATCCAGTTTGTTACCATATCATTTTTCATAGTATTCTCTCATAATTCTTTGTATTTCTGTGGTGTCCTTAGTGATTTTCGTATCTCATTTGTGATTCTGTTTATGTGAGTAGACTTTTTTTTTTGAAAGTCTGGCTAGGGGTTTATCTTTTTTGTTTATTTTCCCAAAGAAACAGCTCCTGCTTTCATTGATTCTTTCTATTGTTTTATTCTTCTCGATTTTATTTATTTCTGATCTAATCTTTCTTATGTCCCTCCTTCTACTGACTTTGGGCCCCTTTTGTTCTTCTTTTTCTGTTTTCGTTCATTGTGAGTTTAGACTGCTCATATGGGATTGTTCTTCTTTCCTGAGGTAGGCCTGTATTGCAATATACTTTCCTCTTAGTATGGCCTTCATTGCATCCCACAGGTTTTGTTGTGTTGAATTATTGTTTTCACTTGTCTCCAAATATTGCTTTATCTCTGTTTTTATTTGGTCATTGATCCATTGGGTATTTAAGAGCATGTTGTGAAGCCACCATGTGTTTGTGGGATTTTTCACTTTCTTTGCATAATTTATTTCTTTCATACCTTTGTGGTCTGAGAAACTGGTTGGTACAATTTCAATCTTTTTGAATTTGCCGTGGCTCTGTTTGTGTCCTAATATATGATCTATTGTTGAAAATGTTCTATGTGCACTTGAGAAGAATGTGGATTCTGCTGCTTTTGGATGTAGAGTTCTGTAGATATCTGTTAGGTGCATCTGTTCTATTATGTTGTTCAGTTCCTCTGTCTCCTTACTTATTTTCTGTCTGGTTGATCTGTCCTTTAGAGTGAGTGGAGTGTTGAAGTCTACTAGAATGAATGCATTGCATTCTATTTCTTCTTTTAATTCTGTTAGTATTTGTTTCACATTTGTAGGTGCTCCTGTGTTGGACGCATAGATATTTATAATGGTTATATCTTCTTGTTGGACCAACCCTTTTATCATTATGTAATGTCCTTCTTTGTCTCTTGTGACTTTGTTTGTTTTGAAGTCTATTTTGTCTGATACAAGTACTGCAACTCCTGCTTTTTCTCACTATTAGTTGCATGAGATATCTTTTTCCAACCCTTCACTTTTAGTCTGTGTATGTCTTTGGGTTTAAAGTGAGTCACTTGTAGGTGTCATATAGATGGGTCTTGTTTTTATCCATTCAGTGACTTTGTCCTTTGATTGGTGCATTCAGTCCATTTACATTTCGGGTGATTATCAATAGGTATGTACTTATTGGAATTGCAGGCTTTAGTTTTGTGGTTACCAAAGGTTCAAGGTTAACTTCCTTGCTATCTAAGAATCTAACTTAACTCACTTAATATGCTGTTACAAACACAATCTAAAGGTTCTTTTTTTTTCTTCCCCCTTTTTCTTCTTTGTCCATTCTTTATATGTTAATTATCATATTCTGTAATCTTTGTCTATCCCTTGATTGACTTGGGGGATAGTTAATTTAATTTTGCATTTGCTTAGTAATTAGCTTTTCTACTTTCTTTACTGTGGTTTTATTACCTCTGGTTATAGCTATTAAACCTTAGGAACACTTCCATGTATAGCAGTTCCTCCAAAATACACTGTAGAGTTGGTTTTTCGGGTAAATTCTCTCAGCTTTTGCTTATCTGGAAATTGTTTAATTCCTCCTTCAAATTTAAATGATAATCTTGCCTGATAAGGTATTCGTGGTTCAAGGCCCTTCTGCTTCATTGCATTAAATACATCATGCCATTCCCTTCTTGCCTGTAATGTGTCTGTCGATAAGTCTGATGGATTCCTGCTTTCCACAAGTGGCTGGAATCTCAGTCTCTCCAGGAATTCTGCCTGTCTTGCTTTCCAACCCTGTAATCACAGGAGTATTATGCAAGCACCATGAAATGTAAGTTTGTTCTCCCAGAGCAGATCTCTGGAGTTAGGTATTCAGCAGTCCTAGGCCTCCACTCCCTCCCTGCTCCATTTCTCTTCCTCCTGCCGGTGAGCTGGGGTGAGGGAAGGGCTTGGGTCCCGCTGGGCCACAGCTTCGGTACGTTAACCTGTTCTGTGAGGTCTGCTCTTTTCTCCAGGTAGATGCAGTCTGGCCCAGTCCTCTTTCCTGTTGCTCTTTCAGGATCAGTTGAATTAATTATATTTTTGTATTATATGTGGTATTAGGAGGAAGCCTGTGTCTCACCTCTCACACTGCCATCTTTAATCCCTGTTCCTTTAAGACTTTAAAAAAGTGCCCGCTTTTCTTTTGTCCCAGGGAAGCCGGCGGTGGGGACCCGCTCACAGTCTTTATCTTGGATCCTGCCCTTCCGTTTCTCTAATCTCCAGTACACCCTGCAATGTGTGTCAGTGCTCCCGGTGCAAATCACCAGGGCTGGTTGTTTGGCAGTCCTGTGCTTCCACTCCCTCCCCACTCTGACTCTTTTCCTCCTGCCAGTGCGCTGGGGTTGGGGGAGTGCTTAGGGCCTGCCGGGTCGTGGCTTTGTATCTTACCCGCTTCATGAGGCGCTGAGTTCTTGCAGATGTAGCTGTAACCTGGCTGTTGTACTGTATCTTCTGGTCTCTCTTTTAGGAATAGTTGTATTTGTTGTATTTTCACAAATATATATGGTTTTGGGAGGAGATTTCCGCCGCCCCGCTCATGCTGCCATCTTGAGCCCCTCCCTCTGTCTTTCCTTATTTATTATAAACTTGAACTTGATCTATTTTTCTGTGATTAATAAAATTATTTCACTGTATTTCAGTTAGAATTACTCTTATTTTTAAGTATTAACCTGGCTTTGAAATAGCCTCTTCAGAATTATGCATTTCATTTTTTTCTGTTCTTCAAAGCTTTCCCATCTTATTTCTCACTATGTTGCTTTCCATTCACTAAGCATGTAAAATGCATGATTATTTATTACAATATGTAATGGTTCAAATGTCTCTCATTAACAAGTACCTATTAGAAAAGTAGTAGGTTTTATGATCCCACAAACTGGAAAACTGATTTCCATAAAAAAATCCTTAGATTTCCTTAAAATATGGAACATGAATTTAATGATTTTTTTCTTCTAATATACCTGAAACTCTCTTTTCTAAATAACTTATGTTGGGATTTCTTGCATAATTACTGACATAATGTACATTTCTATTTGGAGAATGGGAAAAGACAAATATTCTTTGAGATCTTTTAAGAGTCCCAAATGTTATGTTTTGTGAAATGTCAAAGCATTCATGAGTTTACCATGACTTGTTGCCCATTCACTCTGGAAGCTTCACAGTAACTACCTTGAATAGATGGTTAAAGTGGCCCATGGCAGTGTTCTGACGTTTATGGAAATCCAGGATGGACATAATGATAGTGTGTCTGTCTTTCACTCAGGGTCTTTGTTCTGAGTGGCTGTAGGGATTCATATGACTGGTTTTGTAGTAGTGTCTCTACTACACGTAGCATTTTAGTCTCCTGTCCCCCTAACTCAGGCTCATATGGAGGTCACAGAAAGGAATAGGCAAAAGTTAGTTGTATATGGTATGAATATGAGTTCTGAGACAAAATATTTTTGGCAGATTTGAAGATTTTGGAGCTGCATTTCAAATTCTCATTTAGGATTTTGAGAAATATGTACAGGCATAAAATCTCTGGCATTTTGTGTCCTCAAGAAAAATGTAAAGCTTAAAAAAAGTCAGAATGCTAGTATCCTTCATAATACTTTTCCTGTTTATAGGTTGTGGCAGCGACTATAAAGCTCGGTCCCACCACTTCCTGTATCTTATTACTTTTTGGAGTCTCTCTAGGCTCTGCCTCAGAGACCTGGTCACCTACTTTGCCTGTCCTTTGTAGAGACTTTGGTTCAGATTCAGTTCTTTCCTGTTCAGCGACCTAGAATTGTCCTTTATTTCCTGAGCTTACATTCACATGGACTCAGATTTCTATTTTTCTGGCAACCCTAGGCTGGGACAAAGACTTGGGCCTTCTCCCTGTCCTTGTAGGCCAATATTAGTAAAAAAATGAGCATACACTGATGAACATAAATTTGAAAATGTATTTATGACATACTTTTCATCACTCAGAAAAAACTGATTAGTTCAAGTGTTAGTTCAATAACTTGCATTGACGCTCTGCTGAGGTATTTTGGCTTTACTGGAGGTTTTGGTATTCCTTATCTTATAGGTATGAGGAGCTTAAAAAGAAAATTCAACCTGAAAAAATTTTATCTGCAACTTTAGCATCTCTATATCAATTCTGAATGAAGAGTCTTTTGGAAAATGGCCTACCTCTAGTTTGCCTATGTGTGCCAAAGTCCATTAGAATGCTGCCAGGAGTAATGGGAGGGGCCACGTTTCCAAGGGCTCGTTGTGCAGTAGGGGCCAAAACACAGCCTTGGAAAATGAAACAGATTTATTTAATACTAGGGTGAGCAGGACAAAAATAGGAGTCAATACAAGAGATGAGTAGAGAAGGGGTGGCACTGACCTATGTAATCAGGAATCGGGATGCCGTATGAAGGTCAGTGATATTGCTAAATCACAACTGTCAAGCTCTGTGGAAGCTCACCACCCTCCTGGAAAGGAAAAAGCCCGGTTAAGACACCTTCTGTAGGGGGCGTCGCCTACTGGCTGTGTACATACCCTCTGGCCACAAAATATGGACTGTGATTGTCAGAAAGGGATGCTGGCTATAAGTAGTTTTTTATTTGTTTTATGACAGCTTTATCAAGATATAATTTACATAACATAAGTTTTACCCTTTTAAAGTGTACAACTCAATAGTTTTTAAATATATTTATAGACTTGTGCACAATTTGAGAACATTTTCATTATCCCATGTTGTTATCCCACAACAGTAACTCTGTACCCATTTGGCAATCACTCCCCATTACCTCCCAACTCCCCAGTACTAGACAACCACTAGTCTATTTCCTATCTCTACCGATTTGCCTATTCTGGACTTTCCATATAATGAAATCATGCAAGATGTAATCTTCTGGGACTGGCTTCTTTAACTTAATATGATGTTCTCAAGGATCATGCATGTTATAGCATGAATTAGTAGTTCATTGTTTTTTATTGCCAAATAATATTCTATTGTATGGTTAGATCACATTTTGTTTATCTATTACCAGCAGATGAATTTGGACATAAATGATGGAGAGAGATGTATTGTTTCTGTAATAAAGTAGAAGCAAGTTCTTAAAATTGTACTGCAACTTGTACAGAAAGTGAAATGATTGAGTAAAAGAGTGGATACTTAGAATCTGAGTTGTGAAAGGTCAGTGGCTTTTTTTTAAGAAAACAAATATCTAATACTTAATTAAAAAATTTCTACAGTGGTGATATGTCCTTCCCTTCACTGTTACCTCCAAATATCTGTTGAAAGTCAATCACTGACAGCTGAATGATATAGGCTGTATTGTGAGCAGATGGAAGAAGCCAAAGAGATGGGCCATATCCCTTGTTTAGGTTGACACTAGTGAGCCGACTTAAAGGAATCACAGAAAGCAGAGAAGAGAGCGAGGTTTCAGAAGCAGGAAATGACTCAGAGGCACCTTGAAGAAAACTAAGCCTCTCAGACTTCCTGGAACTCTTAAGAGAGGGCACTGGGAATCCCACAGGCTATGAACAAGAGGTCCAGTGGTATTTACTGACATCTTTAGGTGCAAGGGAACCCTAGTTGCCTTGCCATAATGAATGGATCTCTGCTATGAAATATGACTAAAGTTTAAAAGAAATTTATAAACAAATGGGGTCATTAAAAAAATTGGGGTGTTTTTTCTTTTTCTTTGAGTAAATGATCTTGGTTGGCTTTGAGCGTCCATAGGCCTGGGTTTGGATTGGGAAGAAGAGGGATAAATGCAAGAACATAGTTAATACTTAACTGTTCATTTTAAAGTGTAAGATTTTTGTAGATTTAAAAACTAGGCTATTATCTTTGTAGAATTCTCTAAATTCCCTTTTCTTTCCTTTTAGCTTATCAAGGTCTAGGCTTGGTGGGCTGCTCTAGATGGTATTATGTACAAGAAATCTAGGTCTATTGTCTATCTATCCATTCATCACCTGTCACTCAATTATCTATCTATCTATCATCTATCTATCTATCATCATCATCCTTGTACATGTTTTTTGCTTACCAACAGGTAGAAACTTAGGCCAGAGTCATTACAGATGAAAAAGAGAAATTGCATTTTCTCTGTATATTAGTCTTATAGTGAGACTTAGAGTTTCTGACTCATCTACGTATATTACAACTATTATCTGGTATTAGAATACACCACAGTTCTGATAATAATCAAATTCTCCTCACTGGGTATTTTGAAATTTTGTGGAGTTATAGCCAAGGAAAACCTGTCCACACTAGTTTTTTTTTTCATCATTGTATTTTGCTCTTTCATTTACCAATTGTCCCTGGCTGTCTAGAGTCTAAAGAAACAGGTGGCTGGCAGTGCTGGTATACCGGGTATGGAAAGGGAGTTCCAGGTGAGATAGCTTTCCATTCTGAGGCTGCCTCTGCATTTCTGTGATATCTTGAAACACTCTGAGGACACTGATTAGACATTTTTTTAAAGATTGCACCTCTGCCCTGTATTATTTTCTACATATCCAGGGTAAATTCTTCCATTTCACTGTGTTAGTTTTCATTAGGTATCTGTTGCGTTTTGGGTGAATAATTATATTTTTGAAATGGGTCGTATATTGATTCATATAAATACCTGGTATGGACTCTCCTTTGCAAAAAGTCTCTCTTGAATGGGATGAGTGACTACAGACTTTAGGATCCATTGGTGGCAACTGGTAGGCTAGCTTGGAACCCTCACAATTTTCAAAATAGGGAGATTTTACTGGCATGATATGGTGGTGATTGTATTAGTTTCTATATCTACCATAACAAAGTACCACAGCCTGGGTGACTTAAACAACAGAAGGCCAGCTGTGTGAGACAGTATATCAACAGAGTCGATTTCCTCTGGGCCTCTGTCCGTGGCTTGCAGATGGCATCCTTTCTCCCTTGTCTTCATGTGTGTTGCCCTCTGCGTCTCTGTCCTCATTGCTCTTCATATACGGAAACCAGTCATAATGCCCTAGAGCCCACCGATGTGCCGTCATTTTAACCTATTTACACCTCTAAAGACCCTATCTCCAAATACAGTTACAATTTGAAGTAGTAGGGCTAGGATTTCAACGTATGAATTTGGGGAAGGCATCATTCAGCCCTTAACCATGATCTTCGCTGAGCTTTACTTCTTGGGGGAGTTGGCATTCCTGTCTGACTCCTCAGGCCCGCTGAGTTATTTGGAGTTCTTGTGGGCTCGCTCTGGCTCTTCTCCCAAGAGTCACGCTAATAATCCTTCCCAAACCAATCTTACCCTGTTTTTAGTGGAAAGTACTTGGGGCGCCAGCTGGAGATGAGTGCTACAGCCCTCCTGAATGTGTATCTGTTTCAACAGAAAGACATCCCCTATTATTGCCTTCTCATATATGTAATTTGAGCTATTTTGGTTCCCTAAGCCTGGGTTTATTAATATAATTCCTTTCTCTCCATCTTCCAGGATTGTACAAAAACATCAGAATATCAAAGCTGTAGAAGCCATTCTCTCCTGACTCCACAGTGTCATGAATTTCTTCTCCTCCTCCTTTCTTTTTGTGTATGTGGGCGGTCTACCTTTATTGTCACTTCAAAGGGGATTTGGGAGGGAGAAGAGGAGTATGTGTGCTCTGTATGTCACATTGAACCAGAGGTTAACTGGAACATTTTAAACTATTACATTTTTATTTGTGGCTTATGTAGAAACATTGTATATATTGTTTCTTAATCCTCAAGACAGTCTTGAGAGTCAGCTATGATCTGGCCTGATCTCCCTGAGTCTGGGGCCCTTCACTGATAATTAAAAATGTTGGTGATGATAGTAATATCACACAGCTTTTAGGATACAAAGAGATCAAGTATATATAATTTGAATATATTGTCTGGAACATAGCAGACTCTCTGAAAATATTAATTTGTCTGGTGTTAAGTCCTATAGCATGCTTTGGCTCCAGGCCACCACCCCCACAGCATGTTCACACCATTGCAGCGGACAGCAATGCTGAGTCCTAGCCATTCTCCTACCCGAAGTGCTTGTGGGGACAGCTCCCCATGCTTCTGGCTTATTTTCAAGTTACCAATTTGTAAAATTCATCTCCTAAGGATTCACTTATATTAAAAAGTTTAAAAAAGTTCTGAGATTGGTTCCTGCAAGTTATAGTTAAATAGAATATGTTCAAATTTTCCCCTTATACAGATATATCCTTTCAGTTGGTTAAATGTATTGTTTGTGGCCATTAAAGGTAAAGGGATAAAATGCCCTATTTTACTATTTTTTCCTTTGGTTAATTAGATGTGATTCATATTGTTTAATGGGGTCTTGCAAGATCGAGGGTTGTTGGCTCACAGCGCCACAAAATCCTCTCAATGCTCTTGTGCCATTTTTGTTTCATTTGCCTCTTTTGCTTCTTTCTCTGTTCCCCTGAACTTTCCGATGTGTCTCTTGGGCTTGGATGACAAATCTGAACATACCGTGTGGATTTGGCCCATCAGATCTCTTTACGTGCCCACATCACTAACCTGCTGCAATCGGTGACTAGTGTTTCCAGACCGATTCATAATCCTAGGTGAGGGAGACATCTTCTATGTTCAGGGTCGTTGAATTTCACAAGAATGGAGAATTACATGAAAGCTCAAAGCATATTATCTGTTAGATTTTAAAACCCTGAGAATTTCAAGGGACACATAATCCATATGTAGCTCATCTGTTTACAGCTTTCCTTATCAAAATGTTATGCTGTTAAGCTCAGAGGTGCCCAGGATGTCAGTTAAACCTTTTCAAGGAGCCTCATTTTAATTGTGTAACAGGAAATTATATTGCAGCAGGTAAGAGAGGCTCAGTCTTTCTTCAAAGTGCTGTTTCTGTCAACATTTAGTTGTTTTTATCATCCCCAACTTAAGGACTTTAAGACACATTTTCCTATTATTATGAAAATGAGCTAATGCTATTACAGACATAAATAAGAAAAGAGAGACTCTCTCTCCACTGCGGTGAGCTGGAAATCTTAAGAGGAAGGGATGAGACTACAGAAAAATAATTTTATTTCTAAAATGAAGAACCTAACTCTTCAATTTGTAGGGATGTAACACTTGCTAAAGTTGGAGGATCTTATTTAATAGGTAGAAACAGTACTCGAAGGGCCTTAAAAAATTCATGGTAAAATCAACAAGAATTTGCATATTTTGTAATTTAGAACTGATTTTCAGTCGCATTTGAATGCCCCTCCTGCCTCTGATGTTAAATAAGATATGAATTGTAGATGAAAGATATGCTAATTGGGATTGCTTCTAAAAGGATTCTCTTATATCTGTGCATCTTACTGTCAACACAAGTAAACAATCAGAATTAGAATTCCAGAAAACTAGTGGTTGGCTTTCAAGTATTTACTGTAAGTTTAGTCCACTCTTGATACTTACGTATAAATAATTTTTAAAAATCTTTGAAGTGGTGTGATAATTTGTGTGAATAAATTAAATGCAACAAAAATTGTTTTACATAGATTGAATGATGGTAAAAAAGATACATACCAACATTTTCAAAATTAAGATAAAATTCTCCATAGTGTTGATATCAGATGACTCTTATAAACCTTTGAATTTTGTTTTTTTATCCCCCAAAATAGTTCCTATATGTAATTGTATTCAAAGTTCACAGAAATGGGTGTGAGAGGTAAATGTTTTCACTTAACTGTATGGTCTTACAAAACATATGCACAAAAATTCCACCAGAAGAGGTGGTGTGATTTCTATGATTGGAGGTCTTTTTTTTAGTCTCATTTTTGGTATAATCTTAAAGATTTCAAATGATATAGGGTCCAACACACAATTCATTTGTCTGACTTTCCTGGTGTATTTGGGCTTTCCAGGTATGCATGAATTTTCATTTTGGCTCTGTTATGTGACATTGGGCGTTAAGCCACCTCTCTGAGCCTGGTGCGGAGGTTCAAAAAAGGGTAAAGACTATATGCTTCACATAGTGTTATGAAGATTAAATACGATCTTCAATGCTCTACTGCCTGGATCATGGAAAAGTCTCAATAAGTGGGAGGAGTTACTGTGATTTTCATTGTTGCTGCCCCTAATAATGACAATCACACATTGTCCTGTTCAGAATGATTTCAGTGTATTATTTGTTCTATCGTTGAATGTACTTTATTACCTGAAAGTCATAACATTTGGTTGAGAGCAAAGTATCTTTTTTGCCTTCCTTTACAGAGATTTTTTTTTAGTGATTGTTGATTGTTTTTATTTTGTGGATAATTTAAAAGAATAACTTCTATAATAGACTCAAAGAGATGTTTGTCATTATGATGAAGAAAGGCAATACCATTTCTAAGGGTATCATTTCCGTGGCTCTGGATTGTAACAAGAAGGAATGAGCCCCACTGTTCCCTGTCATCTTGCATGTGTTCCAAGAAGTGAAGGCCCTTTCCTCCTTTCCTCACCAAAGAACAATTTAAAAGGAAGTGTGAAAGTGAGAATTTTTCTTTTTATAAAAGTTGAAGAAAAGAAAAATCAAATAAAAAATTGCTGCCAAGGGAGAAAGAGAATGGGAGAACTGTGACAAATCCCTCTGGGGTCCATATTGCTGGTACAATGACAAGAGGTTACAGAGAACAGAACAATGGGAAATCAGTCATGAGCCTGAAGCTAATCATTGGCTTCTGAACAAAGGACAGGAAGGACCAACGTTTTGGAAAGGGAAGAAAGCCCAGGGAGCTGGTGCAGACGTAAGTTCCTTTATCCAAGAACAAAAAGTCAAAGAGAATTAATAAATAATTTACTGGAACCTGACGGGCATCTGAGAATGACTTACATTATATAAAGAGGTTTCCTTTTCCAGGTAGTTGAAACATTGTTATAAAATATTGCTTTTAAGAAAATATTTGATAATATATTTTCAGCCTGCTGAACATATTCTTTAATTTCCTTTATGAACAGAGGGGGCTCTCTAAGATCAATGAGTATGTAACTGAAGCTAAAGATGTGTTATTTTCGGTACACCTAGGGATTGCCATTTTCCCCCTCAGTTACATTAATTATACTAGAGCTGTGTGTGCATTTTTTTAAATATATTTTTTTATTTTGGTATCATTAATCTACAATTACATGTGCACCATTATGGTTACTAAACTCCCCATTTCATCAGGTCCCCCCACTTACCCCATTACAGTCACTGTCCATCAGCGTAGTGAGATGCTATAGAATCACTACCTGTCTTCTCTGAGTTGTGCAGCACTCTCCGTGCTCCCCCCTACATTATGTCTGCTAATCGTAATGCCCCTTTTTCCTCCTTATCCCTCCCTTCCCACCCATCGTCCCCAGTCCCTTTCCCTTTGGTAACTGTTAGTCCATTCTTGTGTTCTGTGAGTCTGCTGCTGTTTTGTTCCTTCAGTTTTTTTCTTTGCTCTAATGCTCCACATATGAGTGAAATCATTTGATATTTGTCTTTTTCTGCTTGGCTTATTTCACTGAACATAATACCCTCTAGTTCCATCCATGTTGTTGCAAATGGTAGGATTAGCTTTCTTGTTATGGCTGAATAATATTCCATTGTGTATATGTACCACATCTTCTTTATCCATTCATCTACTGATGGACACTTAGGTTGCTTCCATTTCTTGGCTATTGTAAATAGTGCTGCGATAAACACAGGGGTGCATCAGTCTTTTTCAAACTGGGCTGCTGCATTCTTAGGGTAAATTCCTAGGAGTGGAATTCCTGGGTCAAATGGTATTTCTATTTTGAGTTTTTTGAGGAACCTCCATACTGCTTTCCACAATGGTTGAACTAATTTGCATTCCCACCAGCAGTGTAGGAGGGTTCCCTTTTATCCACATCCTCGCCAATATTTGTTGTTGCTTGTGTTTTGGATGTTGGCCATCCTTACTGGTGTGAGGTGATATCTTATTGTGGTTTTAATTTGCATTTCTCTGATGATTAGCGATGTGGAGCATCTTTTCATCTGCCTGTTGGCCATCTGAATTTCTTTGGAGAAGTGTCTATTCATACCCTCTGCCCATTTCTTAATTGGATTATTTGCTTTTTGTTTGTTGAGGTGCATGAGTTCTTTATATATTTTGGATGTCAATCCCTTATTGATATGTCACTTATGAATATATTCTCCCATACTGTAGGAAGTCTTTTTGTTCTACTGATGGTGTCCTTTGCTGTACAGAAGCTTTTCAGCTTGATATAGTCCCACTTGTTCATTTTTGCTTTTGTTTCCCTTGCCTGGGGAGATATGTTCATGAAGAAGTCGCTCATGTTTATGTCCAAGAGATTTTTGCCTATGTTTTTTTTCTAAGAGTTTTATGGTTTTATGACTTACATTCATGTCTCTGATCCATTTTGAGTTTTACTTTTGTGTATGGGGTTAGACAGTAGTCCAGTTTCATTCTCTTACATGTAGCTGTCCAGTTTTGCCAACAACAGCTGCTGAAGAGGTTGTCATCTCCCTATTGTATATCCAAGGCTCCTTTATCATATATTAATTGACTGTATATGTTTGGATTTTCTATTCTGTTCCACTGGTCTGTGCATCTGTTCTTGTGCCAATACCAAATTGTCTTGATTACTGTAGCTTTGTAGTAGAGCTTGAAGTGTGGGAGCATAATTCCCCCTATTTTATTCTTCCTTCTTAGGATTGCTTTGGCTATTCGGGGTCTTTTGTGGTTCGATATGAATTTTAGAATTATTTGTTCGAGTTAATTGAAGAAAGCTGTTGGTAGTTTGATAGGGGTTGCATTGAATCTGCAGATTGCTTTAGGTAGTATAGCCATTTTGACAATATTTATTCTTCCTAACCAAGAGCATGGGATGCATTTCCATTTGTTAGTGTCCTCTTTAATTTCTCTTAGGAGTGTTTTGTAGTTTTCAGGGTATAGGTCTTTCACTTCCTTCATTAGGTTTATTCCTCGGTATTTTATTCTTTTTGATGCAGTTGTGAATGGAATTGTTTTTCTGATTTCTCTTTCTGTTAGCTCATCATTAGTGTATAGGAAAACAACAGTTGTATCCTGCAACTTTGCTGAATTCAGATATTAGTTCTAGTAATTTTGGAGTGCAGTCTTTAGGGTTTTTTGTGTACAACATCATGTCATCTGCAAATAGTGACAATTTGACTTCTTCTTTACCAATCTGGATGCCTTCTATTTCTTTATTTTGTCTGATTGCCGTGGTTAGGATCTCCAGTACTATGTTGAATAACAGTGGGGAAAGTGGGCGTCCCTGTCTTGTTCCTGATCTTAGATGAAAAGCTTTCAGCCTCTCGCTGTTAAGTATGATGTTGGCTGTGGGTTTTTCATATATGGCCTTTATGATGTTGAGATACTTGCCCTCTATACCCATTTTGTTGAGAGTTTTTATCATGAATGGATATTGAATTTTGTCAAATGCTTTTTCAGCATCTATCGAGATGACCACGTGGTTTTTGTTCTTATTTTTATTGAGGTGGTGGATGATGTTGATGAATTTTCAAATGTTGTACCATCCTTGCATCCCTGAGATGAATCCCACTTGATCATGGTGTATGATCCTCTTGACGTATTTTTGAATTCGGTTTGCTAATATTTTGTTGAGTATTTTTGCATCTATGTTCATCAGGGATATTGGTCTTTAATTTTCTTTTTTGGTGAGGTCTTTGCCAGGTTTTGGTATTAGAGTGATGCTGGCTTCATAAAATGAGTTTGGAAGTATTCCCTCCTCTTCTATTTTTTGGAAAACTTTAAGCAGAATGGGTATTATGTCTACTCTATATGTCTGATAAAATTCAGCGGTGAATCCATCTGGCCTGGGAGTTTTGCTTTTGGGTAGTTTTTTGATTACCAATTGAATTTCTTGCTGGTAATTGGTCTGTTTAGATTTTCTGTTTCTTCCTTGGTCGATCTTGGAAGGTTGTATTTTTCTAGGAAGTTGTCAATTTCTTCTAGGTTTTCCAGCTTGTTAACATATAGATTTTCATAGTATTTTCTTATAATTCTTTGTATTTCTTTGGGGTCCATTGTGATTTCTCCTTTCTCATTTTTGATTTTGTTTATGTGTGTAGATTCTCTTTTTCTCTTAATAAGTCTGGCCAGGGGTTTATCTGTTTTGTTTATTTTTTCAAAGAACCAGCTCTTGGTTTCATTGATTTTTTTCTATTATTTTATTCTTCTCAATTTTATTTATTTCTTCTCTAATCTTTATTATTTCCCTCCTTCTGGTGACTTTAGGCCTCATTTGTTCTTTTTTTCCCAATTTCACTAGTTGTGTCTTTTGGCTATTCATTTGGGATTGTTCTTCCTTCTTTAAATAGGCCTGGATTGCAATATACTTTCCTCTTAGAACTGCCTTTGCTGCGTCCCACAGAAGTTGCGGCTTTGTGTTGTTGTTGTCATTTGTCTCCATACATTGTTTGTTCTCTGTTTTAATTTGGTCGTTGATCCATTGATTATTTAGGAGGATGTTGTAAAGCCTCCATGTATTTGTGAGCCTTTTTGTTTTCTTTGTACAATTTATTTCTAGTTTTATACCTTTAAAAAAAGCGCCTGCTTTTCTTTTGTCCCGAGGAGCTGGCTAAAAGGACCTGCCTGCAGTCTCCATCTCAGATCCTGCCCTTCTGTTTCTCTAATCTCGGATACACCATGCAATATGTGTCTGTGCTCCCACTGCAGATCACCAGGGCTGGTTATTTAGCAGCCCTGTGCTTCCACTACCTCCCCACTCTGAATCTTTTCCTCCCGCTGATGCGCTGGGGTGGGGCAGTGCTTGGGTCCCGCTGGGTCACGGCTTTGTATCTTACCTGCTTTGTGAGACGCTGAGTTCCCGCAGATGTAGCTGTAGCCTGGCTGTTGTACTGTATCTTCTGGTCTCTCTTTTAGGAATAGTTGTATTTGCTGTATTTTCACAAATATATATGGTTTTGGGAGGAGATTTCTCCCGCCCTGCTCACGCCGCCATCTTTCCAGAAGTCTCTGTGTGTGCATTTTTATTCTCCCATTTTCTATACTGTGTGAGAGGAAATGTAATAAAATCTTTAACTCAGTGCACATAATAAATAAATGGGACTGTTGTTTGAAGGGCTGCACTGCCATTAGCCAACTTGAAGTGTTTGCTTTAATATTTGGTAAAAATCTGGATTCTATGTGTGGAAGATATTTTAGAGGAGTCTGAGCATAATATAGGAACATGTAGGTTGGGTGAAAGATGATGAATATCTTTAAGTGGGCCCCTAATATATAATGAAACCCCTTTCCTACACAATTATTGAGTGAATTGCTTACTGAATTTGGAAATCAGCATTGTTTAGCTGCGAGTAGAGTGAGATATTTCCATTACATGAACATTTAAATGAAATATTGGGAAATGGTGGGTAGAGAGAGGATTTAATATTTTACTAGGAAGCTCTAGGAAAAGTCAATGCTGAAAATATCAGATTAAAAAATATCTTTGTTATTGCTCAAGATGGAGTGCTTATCTCTTTGGTACCTAAATTTATGTCACCAGCTTATGGACTACTTTTCTCCTCTTTTTGTGCTAGAATAGAGGGCATGGTGGAGCAAGAAGAAAAAGAGGAACCCAGTCCATTCATGGCTACCTCATGCTATGCCAGACAATCAAATATTTGGTTAACTCATTGGGCAAAAGTAACATGACTCTTGGTTGAGAAGTTTTCCATTCAACTTTGTAAAAATAGTTCACACTAATTCGGTAGGCATGATTCAATGTAAATAGAAAGAACGGGGACCTAGGATCCTGGGTGGAGCCTGGCATCTGGTCTTGCTGCTACCTCTAACTCACTGTGCAAGTGAGAGGATGCCACACGATTTAACCAAGCCTGTTTCCCCATTTGCAAAGTAGGTTCAATAAGGTGTTTCTTGATATCTTTTCTTTTCTTTCTTTTTTTTTACTTTCTGATACCATTTTTATTGAGGTGAAGTGTACATACAATTTGGTGAGTTACAATAGATGAATAAAGCCATGTAAGCATCAATTGAAACATGATATGAAACATTTTTGACCACTCCAGGGATACATTGTGCTCCTCCTAGTCAATCTTTACTCACCATGTGCAAATGATTTTCTGATTATATCACCATAGGGATATTTTTCCTGTTCTGAGTTTTTTTTAAATAAAAGGACTATGAAGTATAGGTTCCTTTGTGTCAATAAGCATGATATCTTTCATATTTACTTATGTTTTTGTGCAATACTACATTATTTTTCTATTGCTAAGTAGTAGTCCATTGTATAAATGGATCATAATTAATTTATTCACCTGTTCA
This sequence comes from Smutsia gigantea, assembly GCA_032199065.1. Taxonomy (NCBI): domain Eukaryota; kingdom Metazoa; phylum Chordata; class Mammalia; order Pholidota; family Manidae; genus Smutsia; species Smutsia gigantea. Next base: position 112,422 of record JAVSCE010020043.1, on the reverse strand, counting down.
TGATTATTTGAGTTGTTTCTATTATTAACATTTGTTTTCAAGTATTTATATGAACATATGTTTTCATTTTCTTGATATCTTTTAGTACTAAAATACTGTGATTCTGGTTTTCATGTCCAAAATGTTAGAAAGAGACTGTTGTAAATAAGTTACAAATAAGGTGCTTTGGAAGTTCAGAAGAAGAAATTGCTTCTAACTGAGTTTCATGAAAGACCTTAGAGGTATTAATTTCACATGTGGAGATGAAGGAACATGCCTTCAGGTCAGAAGGAACTTCTAAGATATGAAGCAGAAAATAATTAAACAAGTGGTTAAACTTTTTAAAAGCCTGTCCTTTTTTTCTTTTCAAGAGAGGCAGCCTTTAGGAAAAAAAAGAAACACAAGAAAACCTCTCTAGTAAAGGTCTTAAGAAAATAGGAATCAAAGATTAAAATAGAGATTTCTGATACCCAGAAAATATAAGCTCCTTGAAGAAAATTTGTATAACACAAAAATTATACATAAAAAAATAAAACTCACATTTAATTCCACCATACAGACATAATTATTTTAATATTTTGATAATTTGGTGTATTTCCTTCTAATTTTTATTTTATGCATAAATATACATATATTTGTATAATTATGCTCCCACTGTACACATTATTTCATTACCTGTTTTAGATCTTAACACACCATACAAGATTGCTCCTGCCTGACTCCTTTTTGAAAAAATTTAATTCTGTGCCCCTCCATCTGCTTTGTCAGGGATGGGCTTTGTCCTTAGTGGTACTCTCATCAGCCTCAGGATGAAGTGGATGCTAAGGTGTGATCATAATAGACTTATTTATTAAGATAGAGTGGGTAATTTTCCCCCCAAAGAATCTATTAATTTGGCATTGAATTCTAGGTTCTGGAGGGCAAGGGTGAGTTTTTGGTACCACCAGGGCACAGTATTGGACTTGACATGAAGTAACTGTTCATGTTTGTTGAACTGCACTTTTAGCATAAATGGTCCTTTTAGAGGAGGGTCAGATGCAGAATAGCTTTCCTGTGAGGGCTGGAGAAAACTTGGTGCATTTGGCAATTGCTGATCAAAAGCACCATTTCCCTACTCGATGGTGTTTTCCTATATTTAGTGCATGCGTACGTGTGTGTGTGTGTGTGTGTGTGTGTGTGTGTGTGTGTATGCATATACACACATACTAGAGACATACATGGCTATTTATGCTGAGACACGGGCAAATAAGACAAATGGACATGTATTTATTTTAATGTGTATCAGTAAAAATATAACTTGGGAATCCAACTATATTATTGCATGGGAAAAAGCCAAATTGAACTTAAAGAAAAATATTAAGTAAATAATAGGACACAAAGGTTATGAGGATCTGGCAAAAAATCGTGAAGGTGGAATCTGAATGACAAATGTTTGCAAGCACATCTCTGCCAGACTTCCTGGATCAGCCGAGTGTGAGGACTTTCCCTAGTCTTCTTCTTACTTCCTTCATGTAGGGGGAGGTACTTGGAATCTGTAGATTATTTCAGATTAAAAGAATTCTTTACAGGTTACTGTCTAATTACCGTTCAGCAAATCTGAATTTTAAAACTTTTTTTTAGTTTATTTTGATATCATTAATCTACAATTAAATGAGTAATATTACAGTGATTACACTACCCCCTTCATCAGGTTCCCCCCCACCCCCAACCCCATTGCAGTCACTGTCCATCAGCGTAGTGAGATGCCATAGAGTCACTACTTGTCCTCTCTGGGTTGTACAGCCCTCCCCGTGCCCCCCGAACATTACATCTGCTAATCGTAATGTCCCTTCTTCCCCCTTGCCCCTCCCTTCCCACCATCCTCCCCAGTCCCTTTCCCTTTGGTGACTATTAGTCCGTTCTTGGGTTCTGTGAGTCTCCTGCTGTTTTGTTCCTTCAGTTTTTTTTTCCTTAGTTCTTATACTCCGCATATGAGTGAAATCATTTGGTACTTGTCTTTTTCAGCTTGGCTTATTGCACTGAGCATAATACCCTCTAGCTCCATCCATGTTGTTGCAAATGGTAGGATTTGTTTTCTCCTTATGGCTGAATAATATTCCATTGTGTATATGTACCACATCTTCTTTATCCATTCATCTACTGATGGACACTTAGGTTGCTTCCATTTCTTGGCTATTGTAAATAGTGCTGCGATAAACATAGGGGTGCATCTGTCTTTTTCAAACTGGGCTGCTGCATTCTTAGGGTAAATTCCTAGGAGTGGAATTCCTGGGTCAAATGGTATTTCTATTTTGAGTTTTTTGAGGAACCTCCATACTGCTTTCCACAATGGTTGAACTAATTTGCAGTCCCACCAGCAGTGTAGGAGGGTTCCCTTTTCTCCACATCCTCGCCAACATTTGTTGTTGTTTGTGTTTTGGATGTTGGCCATCCTCACTTGTGTGAGGTGATATCTCATTGTGGTTTTAATCTGCATTTCTCTGATGATTAGCGATGTGGAGCATCTTTTCATGTGCCTGTTGGCCATCTGAATTTCTTCTTTGGAGAAGTGTCTATTCATGTCCTCTGCCCATTTCTTAAATGGATTATTTGCTTTTTGTTTGTTGAGGTGCGTGAGTTCTTTATATATTTTGGATGTCAACCCCTTATCGGATACGTCATTTATGAATATATTCTCCCATACTGTAGGAAGTCTTTTTGTTCTACTGATGGTGTCCTTTGCTGTACAGAAGCTTTTCAGCTTCATATAGTCCCACTTGTTCATTTTTGCTTTTGTTTCCCTTGCTCGGGGAGATATGTTCATGAAGAAGTCACTCATGTTTATGTCCAAGAGCTTTTTGCCTATATTTCTTTCTAAGAGTTTTATAGTTTCATGACTTACATTCAGGTCTTTGATCCACCTTGAGTTTACCTTTGTGTATGGGGTTAGACAGTAGTCCAATTTCATTCTCTTACATGTAGCTGTCCAGTTTTGCCAACACCAGCTGCTGAAGAGGCCGTCATCTCCCCAATGTATATCCAAGGCTCCCTTATCAAATATTAATTGACTGTATGTGTTTGGGTTTATGTTTGGATTTTCTATTCTGTTCCACTGATCTGTGGGGTCGGTTTTTGTGCCAATACCAAGTTGTCTTGATTACTGTGGCTTTGTAGTATAGCTTGAAGTCAGGTAGCATAATTCCCCCTGTTTTATTCCTCCCTCTCAGGATTGCTTTGGCTATTCGGGGTCTTTTGTGGTGGCATATGAATTTTAGAATTATTTGTTTGAGTTCATTGAAGAAAGCTGTTGGTAGTTTGATAGGGATTGCGTTGAATCTGTAGATTGCTTTAGGTAGTATAGCCATTTTGACAATATTTATTCTTCCTAGCCAAGAGCATGGGATGCATTTCCATTTGTTAGTGTCCTCTTTAATTTCTCTTAGGAATGTCTTATAGTTCTCAGGGTACAGGTCTTTCACTTCCTTCATTAGGTTTATTCCTAGGTATTTTATTCTTTTTGATGAAATTGTGAATGGAATTGTTTTTCCGATTTCTCTTTCTGTTAGTTCATCGTTAGTGTATAGGAAAGCAACAGATTTCTGTGTGTTAATTTTGTATCCTGCAACTTTGCTGAATTCAGATATTAGTTCTAGTAGTTTTGGAATGGAGTCTTTAGGGTGTTTTATGTACAGTATCATGTCATCTGCAAATAGTGACAATTTGACTTCTTCTTTACCAATCTGGATGCATTGTATGTCTTTGTTTTGTCTGATTGCCATGGCTAGGACCTCCAGTACTATGTTGAATAACAGTGGAGAGAGTGGGCATCCCTGTCTTGTTCCCGATCTTAGATGAAAAGCTTTCAGCTTCTTGCCGTTAAGTATGATGTTAGCTGTGGGTTTGTCATATATAGCCTTTATGATGTTGAGGTACTTGCCGTCTATACCCATTTTCTTGAGAGTTTTAATCATGAATGGATGCTGAATTTTGTCAAATGCTTTTTCAGCATCTATGGAGATGATCATGTGGTTTTTATTCTTCTTTTTATTGATGTGGTGGATGATGTTGATGGATTTTCCGAATGTTGTACCATCCTTGCATCCCTGGGATGAATCCCACTTGATCATCGTGTATGATCCTCTTGATGTAGTTTTGAATTCGGTTTGCTAATATTTTGTTGAGTATTTTTGCTTCCACGTTCTTCAGGGATATTGGTCTATAGTTTTCTTTTTTGGTGAGGTCTTTGCCTGGTTTTGGTGTTAGAGTGATGCTGGCTTCATAGAATGAGTTTGGAAGTATTCCCTCCTCTTCTATTTTTTGGAAAACTTTAAGGAGAATGGGTGTTATTTCTTCTCTATATGTCTGGTAGATCTCAGAGGTGAATCCATCTGATCCGGGGGTTTTGTTCTTGGGTAGTTTTTTGATTACCAATTCAATTTCGTTGCTGGTGATTGGTCTGTTTAGTTTTTCTGTTTCTTGTTTGGTCAGTCTTGGAAGGTTGTATTTTTCTAAAAAGTTGTCAATTTCTTCTAGGTTTTCCAACTTGTTAGCATATAGATTCTCATAATATTCTCTTATAATTCTTTGTATTTCTGTGGGGTCTGTCGTTATTTTTCCTTTCTCATTTCTGATTGTGTTGATGTGTGTACATTCTCTTTTTCTCTTAATGAGTCTGGCTAGGGGTTTATCTATTTTGTTTATTTTTTCAAAGAACCAGCTCTTGGTTTCATTGATTTTTTTCCATTGTTTTGTTCTTCTCAATTTTGTTTATTTCTTCTCTGATCTTTATTATGTCCCTCCTTCTGGTGACTTTGGGTCTCATTTGTTGTTCTTTTTCCAATTTCTGTAATTGTGTCTTTAGACTATTCATTTCGGAATGTTCTTCTTTCTTTAGATAAGCCTGGATTGCAATATACTTTCCTCTTAGAACTGCCTTTGCTGCGTCCCACAGAAGCTGTGGCTTTGTGTTGTTGTTGTCATTTGTCTCCATATACTCTTTGATTTCTGTTTTGCTTTGGTCATTGACCCATTGATTAATTAGGAGAATGTTGTTAAGTCTCCATGTCTTTGTGAGCCTTTCTGTTTTCTTTCTAAAGTTTAATTCTAGTTTAATACCTTTATGATCCGAGAAGTTGGTTGGTAGAATTTCAATATTTTCGATTTTACTGTGGTTCTTTTTGTGGCCTAGTATGTGGTCTATTCTGGAAAATGTTCCATGTGCACTTGAGAAGAATGTGTATCCCGTTGCTTTTGGGTGTAGAGTTCTGTAGATGTCTGTTAGGTCCATCTGTTCTAGTGTGTTGTTCAGTGCCTCTGTGTCTTTACTTATTTTCTGTCTCATTGATCTGTTCCTTGGAGTGAGTGGTGTGTTGAAGTCACCTAAGATGAATGCATTGCTGTCTATTTCCTCCTTTAATTCTGTTAGTATTTGTTTCACAAATGCCGGCGCCCCTGTGTTGGGTGCATATATATTTAAATGGTTATATCTTCTTGTTGGATTGACCCCTTTATCATTATGTAATGTCCTTCTTTATCTCTTGCTACTTTCTTCGTTTTGAAGTCTATTTTGTCTGATACAAGTACTGCAACACCTGCTTTTTTCTCCTTGTTATTTGCATGAAATATCTTTTTCCATCCCTTCACTTTTAATCTGGAGATATCTTTGCGTTTGAGGTGAGTTTCTTGTAAGCAGCATATAGATGGGTCTTGCTTTTTTATCCATTCTGTTACTCTGTGTCTTTTGATTGGTGCATTCAGTCCATTTACGTTTAGGGTGATTATCGAAAGATATGTACTTATTGCCATTGCTGGCTTTAGATTCGTGGTTACCAAAGGTTCAAGGGTTGCTTCTTTACTATCTAACAATCTAACTTAACTTTCTTGTTAAGTTATTGTAAACACAGTCTGATGTTTCTTTATTTCTCTCCCTTTCTTATTCTTCCTCCTCCATTCTTTATATACTAGGTGTTTTATTCTTTGCCTTTAGTTAGTTTTGGATGGTCTGCTTTCTTTTGCTATGATTTTATTTTCTCTGGTGACAGCTTTTTAGCCTTAGGAGTGCTTCCCTCTAGAGCAGTTCCTTTAAGATGTCCTGTAGAGGTGGTTTATGGGAGGCAAATTCTCTCAGCTTTTGCTTGTCTGGAAATTGTTTAATCCTGCCATCATATTTAAATGATAATCGTGCTGGATACAATATTCTTGGTTCGAGGCCCTTCTGTTTCATTGCGTTAAATATATCATGCCATTCTCTTCTGGCCTGTAAGGTTTCTGTTGAGAAGTCTGATGATAGTCTGATGGGTTTTCCTTTGTAGGTGATCTTTTTCTTCTCTCTAGCTGCCTTTAATACTCTGTCCTTATCTTTGATCTTTGCCATTTTAATTATTATGTGTCTTGGTGTTGTCTTCCTTGGGTCCCTTGTGTTGGGAGATCTGTGAGCTTCGGTGGACTGCGAGACTATTTCCTTCCCCAGCGAGGGAAAGTTTTCAGCAATTATTTCTTCAAAGACACTTTCTATCCCTTTTTCTCTCTCTTCTTCCTCTGGTACTCCTATAATGCGAATATTGTTCCGTTTGGATTGGTCACACAGTTCTCTTAATATTCTTTCATTCCTAGAGATCCTTTTATCTCTCTCTGCCTCAGCTGCTCTGTATTCCTGTTCTCTGATTTCTATTGCATTAACAGTGTCTTGCATCTCGTCCAGTCTGCTGCTGAGCCCGTCGATGGCTTGTCTCATTTCTGCATTATCTTTCCTGACTTCCCTCACTTCCTCCCTTAGCTCTTGCATATTTCTCTGTAGATCCATCAGCATGGTTATGACTTTTATTCTGAATTCTTTTTCATGAAGATGCTGCATTTCCATCTCTTCAGATTCCTTCTCAGAGGGGCTCTGAATCTTGGTGATCTTTGTTTGTATCATATTCTTCTGTCTTGTCATGTTGGCAGGAGTGGTCGCTGGTAGGTGCCACGTATGTCAGCTGGGCTCTTTAAGGTTTAAAAAGAAAAGAAAAAAAAAGCAAAAAAAAAGCACCACCAAAAAAAACAAGCAAGCAAAAAAAAAAGGAAGAGAAAGGAAAGAGAGAAAGAAGAGAGAAAGAAATGAAAGAAAAGGAAGGTGAAAAAAGAAAAAAAAGGGCAAGAAATAAAACAGAGGAGCAAAAAAAAAAAAAGCCCACCTGGAGTGGATTCTCTACGCGTGCTGTAGGTGTCGCTGTTGCTCCACTAAAGCCGTGCCGCTTTTTTTGTAGGTAGGAATGAATGGGACGCTATTGTTTTCTGTATAAAGTTCCAGCGTGGTTGCTCTCTTCTGTCTGTCATTAGTGAAGGGGACCGAAGTTCCCCAGGACTTCCAGCCTGCAGGGCTGAGCCCGCCGGGGCGATGGTGTTCCCTCGCTGGGCCCTCCGCCTTTCCGAGACCGCTACAAATGGCGCGCGCTTTTCTCTTGTCCCTGGGCGCTGGTTGCACTAGCAAAGGGGACCGAGTTTCCCCCAGACTTCCAGCCTGCAGGGCTGAGCCCGCCGGGGCAATGGTGTTCCGTCGCTGGGCCCCCCACCTCTCCGAGACTGCTACAAATGGCACATGCTTTTCTGTTGTCCCTGGGCGCTGCCTGCACAGTCCCGGCGCCTTCCCGGCTCAAAACCTGCACCTTCTGCCTCTCCAATGTCTGATGCACCGTGCGATATGTGTCAGTGCTCCCAGTGCTCCGGCACAGACCACCGGGGCTGGTTATTTCGCGGACCTGCTCTTCCACTCCCTCCCGGCTCTGACTCCTCTCCTCCCGCCGGCGCGCTGGGCTGGGTGAGTGTTCGGGTGCTGCCGCGTCGCGGCTCTGTATCTTACCTGCCTCACGGGGTGCTGAGTCCTCCCAGGTGTGGCTGCACGCTGTGCACTTTCCTGTGTGCTCCGATTTCTCTTTAAGGAATAGTTGTATTTGCTGTGTTTTCTTAGATTTATATAGTTTTGGGAGGAGATTTCTGCCGCCTTGCTCACACTGCCATCTTTCCGGAAGTCCCCTCTGCCCATTTTTTAATCGAGTTTTTTGCTTTTTGGGTGTAGAGGTGTGTAAGTTCTTTATATATTTTGGATGTAAACCCCTGTCGGATATGTCATTTACAAATATATTCTCCCATACTGTAGGATGCCTTTTTGTTCTGTTGATGGTGTCCTTTGCCGTACAGAAACTTTTTAGTTTGATGTTGTGGGAGCTGTGACCCTTTAGTACTCAGCACTCTAGACCTTTAATAAAGATAATTCCATGAATGGCTATAGTCTAACAAGGTTGTGTAGGATTTGGGACTTCTAGTAAAAGGTACCTTTGGCAAAGTTTGGCATAGAAGGAAATGATTCCATGCAGGTGCCCTCCAATGGACGAGCCTATCTTAAACAATGGCCAGCTTTCTGTAAGGCAACATGGGGTTCTGACCAGGTTTCTCCCATTTTCTTCTTGCATTGTATGAACCCTAGGTCTTAGAACAACCCAATAGTGTGAGCTTCGGCCATGAAGAATGACTGAATTTGAGTTTTACACTAACTTTTTGAGTAAGGTCTCAAACCTCGCTTTGATTTGATTTAGAGGAAAGTATAATTGTACTTTGTTTTGGAGTAGGTCATGAATTTGCTCAAAATATTTTTATTCTGCCTCCTGCTGTGTTTAATATTAGAGTGCTGACATATTTGATAAACTCATTTGATACTGTTTTCTGGTTTCTTTCATGTTGTTTCATACCTGAATTTTGCATTATCTTTCCTAGGTGAAATATTTCATCCCAGGTCTTTATTTCCACAGCAGTATAGCACTGTTGCCAGGCAGCTGCGTCTGGGAGGTCTCTCCCTGCACACCAGGTGAGACCTCAGCCTGGACGGAAGAGGATTCTTGACTCTGAATGAGAAAGAGTTCTCAAGCAGGTTGGAAGAGTGTAGGTAAGGAAGGAATTTATTAAAGTGAAAGTAGAAATGAATGGCAGTGGCCTTGAAGGCAGCTGAGAGCAGGAGAATGCAGAGGGAGGAAGAGGAAACTCGCTGGGGTCACCCAGGCGATGGGGACTCGCAGGCCCAAACCTGAGCTCTCAGCAGCCCCTCCCTACTTATCAGGGGTAAAACGGAGACTTGGAAATAAAATGAAATAGGAAAAAGACAAAATGCAGTAAGTTGAGCAGTGAGAAAACTTTATTTAAAGGTATGTATGTAAAGAGAGAAAAAGTGCAGACGTCCTCAGAGAGAGGCACACTAAAAGGCTGGGGTTTCTGTCTTTTAAGCATTCTTCAATAGGGCCAGGGGGTATAGACTTGTAAAGTGGTCCTCCTAATGCTTATCTCTGGTGAAAGACATTAAATCTCTTCTATTATTAATCCTCCATGTAATTCTGCAAAATTAACTTAACACAAGAAATTGGTCAGTTCCTCTCCAGGATAGCAGCTTCCCTCTGGGAAGGTACCAACCAAAGTGGGTTGAGTTACTGTGTTTGCTAAAGAATATGTTAGGAACCTGACTTCCTGGTTTTTAAAATGTAATCTTAGCTTTAAGATGAAGTGCCTCCTGTTCTTACTACACTGTTCATATCTCAGCATTTTTCATCACAGGCAGGAAAAGTTAGCTATGATGTTTGTCCCAGGTCCCCGCCCTACATCAGCACTACATACAGGGAACCAGTAATGGAGATGGCCAGACTGATTTTAGAGTCTAAATTACACTGATTGGCCTTCTGCATTTAGCAGCCTTGATGCCTCACTGATATATATCCCTTACCTGCATTCAGGCTGACTTCTAGTAACTGCACATGTTTCTTTTCTTTTCTTTCTTTCTTTCTTTTTTTTTTTTTTTTGTGCTTGAGTATTTTCCATGCTTTCTCCATGCCCAAGGCAAGCTGCAAAAGCCTATGGAATTAATACTGCTTCCTGCCCTTGGCTAGTCTCGCTGGAGATCCATGGGACTTGTGATAAATATCCCTGGGCCATCATTCTGTAGGTGGGATAACTCTGCTGCATGTGTTATACATCAGCCTAGTGGGATTAAGTTCTAGTTAACTACATTGATAACGTACTTAGTAGTGGACATACATGCCTTCCACTTCCTCTCTTTACTTTCTCACTGTTCCACTGGTGTTTCCTTGTATTACCTTCCAAATGAACGATTTATACTCAGTTTTTGACTCAGGGTCTTTTGCTGGGAGCACATAAACTATGAGATTATGTGCCCTTAATTTGGGGTTATTTAAGCATCAGGGATCTTTGACTTGTGTCCAAATTTCAAAAATGAAGAAAGGGTTTGGTCCTTGTCCCTCTTGTGGGCATGAACACGAGGTTTTATGGGAAGAGTAATTGTTAAGTAATTTAGTCTTGAGGTTCATTTTTTGATTTACTGATTTGTAATTAAACAAGGACAGCAAAAATTTTATCCTCTTAAACACAAACACTGATTGCCTGCTGAATACATAAAATTGCCCTAAGCAGCATGGGAGATATAGTAATGTTGACTTATAAGTCCATGTCACCCATTAGGAAGAAGGATGGATGTATCAAGAAACAGAAATGTAAGACCCCGGGACTGTAAGATCACAGTGTGGGCACAATGCAATAATCTTTGAGATGTGGCTTTAGTCATGGAGGGATCTCAGGACAGGTCAATAGTCTAGGAGAGGAGATGACAAAGCAATAAGAGTGGAGAAATGTAACCATCATGAGCAAATGTTGTGTTAACAAATGTCAGTTTAAGAGACTGAAACTGATATGAAAAACGATTTCTTTAAAAAGTGTCTTGTTTTTACAGTTAGCCACAGTGGAAGCAAGTGCCACTCAAATCTTTACAATCTGGCAGCGAGTATATTAGCGGTGTTTAATTTCTTTGTACTTTATTTACAACATCGCCAGCATATTCAAATAGGATTAGTGGGTTTAACAATGGGTAAGAGAATAGAGACGGATTTGGCAGTTGATTCAGAACTCGTAGCATCCGTCATATTTTTTCCCTAGAGGCGAACAATTGAGATTTTGTATTGTGGAACCAGCAGAACAAATCTCTCCCACTTCTTTGTTTGGCTAAATTAATCCTCTTTGTGAGGAGGAGAAGGCTTCTGAGTTGTTGTTGGGATGCAGTGCACTTCCCCTCCTGTCCCTGGCTGAGAGAGTCCACTCAACAGTGACCAAAATTAATCCTATTGATTGATTTTACTAATTGAAGTATTTATCTGCTTCTCTAAATGCTTTGGGCTGAAGGATAAATGATTAATTTGTTTTCTAATCACAAACATTGTTTCCAGTTAAAGTAGAATGGCACCTTTTCATCTTTTTCTTTTCGCTTTTCAATCCTTCCCATTTTTCTAGGAACCACATTGAATTTTAGGCCAGGCAAGAATCCCTTATGCAAATGCAAACAACAACCTAATGGAGACCGTGTAGTACTTGAGACCTAGGGATTTTGAAATTAGCACTAACGTTTTTGGCTCCTTGGTGTGGAAGTAAGAAAATCTAGTGTCTTACTTTTGGATTTGTCACAGGCTTTGAGAGAGTCACAGATTCCTTTTCTCCTTCCAAGCCTGATTCCTGAATACGTGTATTACTGAATTAATACGTTGAGAGTATTAAAAATCTAAATTAATCTAGCATTTAAGCTTATTGTTTGTAATTTAAAATATCTTCTTAGAATTAAAGTGCCATTTGCAAATAACTGTTTAGGATGCTACCTCCTAGATAAGAATAGATTTTATTTAAGATTCTCAGAGAATTAAAATCATCCCTAGAAAAATAAATCTTTGTTTTTATATAAACACATACTACCACATTTAGAATTGTTTCAGCTTACTTCCTAACCTGCAGAAAGTGGGAGAAGAAAGGAAGAGGCAAGATAAACCTTGAGGTTTTTCTTGGTAAATCTAGAGGGCAGCTCTGGAGTGATTAAGGGTGGTGGTTGGGCTGTGGTGGAGATGGCCTGGTGGCTAAAACCAGAAGTAACAACAGTTAACGAAACTATAGCCTTCGAAAATTCAAATTCAAAATTTCCATATGTTAAGTTCTAAATTTCTGCACCCACCAAGTCCCAAATGGAGCCAGATGGCCATATGCCAATTCTAGATTAGGGTTAGGAGAGGAGGAAACATACAAGCAATTGATAAATAACAAGTCTGGTCCCAGATTTTGCTGCAGAAATGTCAAATAGTGAGTGGCCATATCGAAGGGATTATAATCCCAAAATAGTTCTAATCCCCAAACCACAATGGATATGAATAATGAATTTCCTTGTATCAAAACAGCTGTGCCCACTCTTCTGTGGTGGACCATGAGTCATTTACCATCTGAACCCCATACCCACTGAGAACGGACTTCGTTTCCTCCTTGTTAGGAGTGCCTGTTGTATGGCTGCAGCCTCTTTGAGGGGCCAACTCAGCTGTAGAGAGCTGCCTCATGCAAGGCTGTGCCTCATTCTAAGGATTGTCTGCCGCTAGTGTCTGATGGCTGTGGGATATAAAGATTTTAAAGGTTAGTCCTTGTTTAATAAATACTCCACTTCCATGATTATGAGGATAGCTCATAATTTTCTTTGCAGTTTTAAAGTTTTACTTTTATTCCTTTAGAATTGATTTTTTATAGTCTGAATGAAGATTAATATCTTTTTATCCCCATATAGAGGACCAGTTTTTCCAGTCCCATTCATTACCTCACTGACAGGCCCGATCACCTCCATTATATACCAAATGATGGTATATAATACATGGGTGTGTTTGTTTTGGGGTTCTGGGGTTATTTTTTCCCATTGATCTGTTAGGTCTGTCGCCATTGCAATACTACATTGGCTTACTTACTATAGCTTTGAAATAACCTTGAAGCATGGTAGGTGAAGTGACCCCTCTTTTTCCATCTTCAGTGGTTTCTTGACTATTCTGTCTTTGCACTTACAAATAATATTTAGAATGAGTTTGTCAGGTTCCATGAAAAACCCTGTTGGGATTTGACAGGAATTAATTTAGATGTTGAAATATAGTTGGTGAGAACCTACAATTTTATAATGTCTTCTATTTATTGACATAAATAGAATGTCTACTCAATTATTTACATGTTCCGTATTGTCTTTTAATCAGTTTTATATTTTTTTCTTAAAGCTCTTGTACATTTATAGATTTATTCTTATGTTACTTATATTTTTTGAACTACTATAAATGATTATGATTATTGTTAATATTAATTTATTATAATGATATTTAAATTTTTTACTGAGGCCTAGCAACAAAACCATTAATTTTATATTTATTCACCTTGCTGAGCACAGTAATTGATTTTTGTATGTCTGTAGGTTCTTTTTTTTTTATAGACAGGAATAATATCTGTGAACACCATCAGCTTTTCTTTTCAACTCCTGTATCTTTCGTTTACTTTTCTTATTCATTTGTGTGAGATAAAACATCCAGTACAATGTTTAATAGAAGTGGAGACAGTGTACACTCTTCTTTTGTTCCTGATTTTAAAAGAGATGCTTGAATATTTTCCCATTAAGTAGGTACTTATAAGGATTTTTTCCTACATACTGTTTAACACACTAAAAACCTTTCCTTCTCTTTATAACAGGAAATGATAGTTTGAATGAATGTGGAATTTTATCAAAGTCCTTTTCAGTAGCTATCCAAATAATTATTTGATTTTCTTCTTTTATTGGTTAAAGCAATAAACTAATAATATTGATAGATTTGTCTGATTCAAAGACCAACTTTGAATTCCTAGAGTCAGCCCAATTTGGTAATGATAAATTGTCTCTTTATAAACACCGTTGTTAAAATTTAGCATAGTTTTGCATATGTGTGCTTTGAAGTCACCTGCAAAAATAGCATGGACCTTCACCAAAATTTGGTTCAGCAGCAACAACTGATGATGGTATGTTTCAGATATCAATTAGGAGTGAATTCTAGTAAAAATTTTGACCCCATCTTTTGATACTTAGTGTTTGACTTGTGACAGCATTGAAGTCTCATCTTTTCTTCCTCTGCTTCTGGCTCTGTACTTGGGAGGGCGATAATAAAACCTTTGTGTTCCTTCCTTTGCAGCAGGTAGGAGATTCCAACCATAAAAGCTTTCTTCTCTGCTCTAGATCCACTTCCTAGCTACAGTAAAACCCCCCAACCAGTTTCCTCTCCTAGTCTCTCAAGCCATTTTGGGACCAGCTGAAAAAGCCTGCCTTGATCTCCCCCAAAATCCTCATTATGTGAGTAATAAATCTTTTTATGCTCTCTTGGTGTGTAAGGGGCATCGCCAAAGTTTACATTTGAAATGAATTTTTGAGTAGGGGTGCATCTTGCACCTGACATTTGTCCCAAAAGCAATGTGCTAATAAATGAGATTGAACGGTAATTTTACTTTTTACTCTTTGCCTGGTTTGAATATCAAAGTTATATGAGACTTACTAAGTTAGTTGAAAAATGAAAAAAAATTCTTTGAAGCAAGAGTTTATATAAAATTAGACCTACCTGTTGCTTAATTTTTGGTAGAATTCATCTGCAAAATTTGGGTAAGAATATTTTGTGGGTATTTTTTAAACAAGAATTTAATTTCTTTAAGGATTTTAAGGTAATTCAGGTTTTCTTTTCTTGTTTTTCAGTCTGAAAAAAATGAAAAAAAATCCAGTTTTCCTCCATTGTAATGTGAGGTGGCAGTAGTGGTATAGCATAGAGGCAGAAGGAGCAAGGGAGCGCTCCAAGTTCTTTTTTTCAATAAGAGCACTAATCCCATTCCTGGGTGCACCTCCCAAAGGCTTTTAAAACTTTTTTCAAAGATGTTTTGTAATTTTTGATATATTAGTTTTATTCATCTTATGTTAAATTTATTCCTACATATTTTACTTTTTATGCTATTATAAATATAATTGCTTTTTAAATTTCATCTTTGGCTTGTTCATGGCTAGTAGTGCATAAAAACACAATTGATGTTATATCCTGCAAACTTGCTTTTTTAGTGAGTTCTTTAGGAATTTCTCTACAAAGATCATGTTATCTGAAAATAAGGATAGTTTTTACTTTATTTTAAATTTAAGGTATCATTGATACACAATCTTATGAAGGTTTCACGTGAGTAACACTGTGGTTTCAACATTCACCCATAGTATCAAGTTCCCCCCACCCCACTGCAATCACTATCCATCAGCATAGTAAGATGCTATGGAGTCATTACTTGTTTTCTCCATGCTGTACTACCTTCCCCATGACCTATCTATATTGTGAGTGCTAATTATAATGCCCCTTAATCCCCTTATCCCTCCCTCCTCACCCACCATCCTCAACCCCTTCCCTTTGTAACAGCTAGTCCCTTCTTAGAGTCTCTGAGTCTGCTGCTGTTTTGTTCCTTCAGTTTTGTTCTGTTGTTATACTCCACAGAGTGAAATAATTTGTTACTTATCTTTCTCTGCCTGGCTTATTTCACTGAGCATAATACCCTCTAGCTCCATCCATGTTATTGCAAATGGTAGGATTTGTTTTCTTCTTATGGCTGAATAGTATTCCACTGTGTATATGTACTACCTCTTCTTTATCCATTCATCTACTGATGAACACTAAGGCTGCTTCCATATCTTGGCAAGACTATATACTGGGAGATCTCTGCACTTCCATGACCGTAGATACTATTTCCTTCCCTGATTGGGGAATTTTTCAGCAATCATTTCCTCAAAGAAACTTTCAATTTCTTTTTCTTTCTTCTTCTTCTGGTACCCTATAATGCAAATATTGTTCTGTTTGCATTGATCACACAGTTCTCTCATTATTCTTTTGTTCCTAGAGATACTTTTTTTGCTCTGTGCCTCAGCTTCATTTTCCTGTTCTCTAATTTCTATTTCATTGACTGTCTCCTCTACCTCATCTATAGAGATATATTCAAGATCTCAGGGACGACTTCAAGAAAGATATAGAAACTTTGAAAAATACAGTGTCTGAAATGAAACATACAGTGGAGGGATTTAAAAGTAGATTAGATGACATAGAGGAGATAGTAAATGAAATAGAAATTAGGGAACAGGAATACAAAGAAGCTAAGGTGCAGAGAGGAAGAAGGATCTTTGGGAACAAAAGAATATTAAGAGAACTGTGCATACCAGTGTCTACCAGGAGAAAGGAGCAGCAAGCTGCCTATCATAGTGGGGCCTTGGCACTGCTGCTGCCTGCCAGGTGGATGGAGCATCTGAAGCTACTGAAAGTTCCCATCCTACTGGGTTGAGTGTTCTGGGATGACTTTGTTCACCTGTCCTTTCTCCTGAGCAGCAAGCTCTGTGTAATCTTTGCCCCTTTAGCACCCATCTAATTGTTGGGAAGTCTTTCATAGTGTCTGCCTTTCTTTTGTCCTGGAGTGGCTGGTTGTGTGTACCTGTTCTCTGTAAGCAGCTGGAATCTCAGTCTCTCTGAGTATTCCACCTGTCTTTGCTTTCCAACCCCACTAATCTCCAGAGCACCATGTAATGTGGGTTCATGCGCCTGGAGCAGATCTCCAGGGTTGGGTGTTTAGCAGTCCTGGGCTTCTATTCCTTCCCTGCTCCCATTTCTCTTCCTCCTGCCTGTGAGCTGGGGTAGGGGGAGGGCTTGGGTCCTACTGGGTAGCAGCTTTGCTACTTTATCCTTTCCTCTGAGGTCTTCTCTTTTCCCCAGATGTAGGCAGTCTGTTCTGCAGTCTTTGGGTCTCTCTTTCAGGATTAGTTTTATTTGATGTATTTTCATGTTATATGTGATTTTGGGAGGAGGCTTCTGCCTCACTTCTCACACTGTTATCTTTTTCCCCTCTCCCTTAGTTTTTACTTTTTAAAATACAAATGCCTTTTTTTTGAAAAGTATTAATTTTTTCTTTAATTTTGTTAATAGATACAGGCCAACTCAGATTTTTTTCTTTGGGTTACTACTCCTTTACTATCCTTTTAATGTACATGGGATCAATATTGATGATGATTTTTAATTTCTCACATACATATCTCTTTATTTTGGGGAACTTCTTGGTTTTGTCTCTATTTCTTGGTTAGCCTGGCTAGAGGCTTCTCAATTTTATTGATCTTGAAGAACCAGCCTTTGATTTTTTTTATTTTTCTCTATTTTTCAACTTCATTTTTTTCTCCTTAATTTTAATTAGTTTTATCTTCTTTTTTGTGTTTGGCTTAATTGAACATTTTATGTGATTCAATTTGTCTCCTCTTTTAGCATATCAATTATGTTTCCTTAAAACTTGTTTTAGTTTTTGCTCTATACGCTAATCCAATATACATAACAGAGTGGAAACTTTCTCGCCAGGTAGTAATCTTGGACAACTTCAGGGCATATATTGTTTACTTGTCATCTTTAGTTACCAGTATCCTTGGATGCTAGATGTTCAGTGTCTTGGAAACTATTGCTTCATATATTTTTTTCTGGTGCATTTTAAAAATTATTTTTGCTGGGAGAGTAAATCCAATTGTTACTCCATTTTGGATAGAAATGGAAGTTCAAAATACATATCAGCTTTTAATTAACATTTTTTATTACTTATGCCTTAATAAACTTTGTCTTTTATACGGAAATGAATTTGAGAAACTCCTAGTCAGCCTCCGACACTCATGGACATTTCAAGAGTAAGTTCAGAATGATCTGAAGCCATTCAAGCTTGCTTTAGGGGCATCTGAAGTTCCAAACCCTGTGATGCTACATATGCTTGCATTTCAACAATATATTAAAAGTAAACAATGATAATAGATGTGTGTACATAAATAACATATTCATATATAATTTTATGAAAATGAATGATAAATACCTGAATGTATATTGAAGTATAAAACTATTATAGAACTTGTGCAGAGGTGATTAATTCCAGCTGAAATGATGGGATAAGGGTTCCAAGGGGTATGAATTTCAGATGGGCCTTAAAAAATGATCACGAAAATTTCCAAGGGTATAAAAGAGAGTTCTTAGAGGGAAGTGTGTTCCAGGCTGAGGGAGGGGCCTGTTTGGTTACTCCTAGTAAATAGTTTCCTTGAAAAGCTGTATTGACTCTTAAAGTCTACTTGGGCTTTCCTGTGTGAATGGAATGGTAGAAACAAAGGTTGTGATGGCATTTTACTTTTTTATTGAAGTATCTTTGATATACAATCTTATATTGGTTTCAAATATACAACACAATGGTTCAACAGTTACCCATATTATTAAATACTCACCCCCTCTAGTGTGGTTACTACCTGTCCACATAGGTTGGTCACGGGGATAATGGTATTTGAAGGTTTTTAAGGTTTCTGGTCAATAAACTACTAATCTACTTCCATGCTTATTATCTTAAATTCAGAATCTAGTGGTGTATTCCATGAGGTATAAAGAGGAAAAAATTATTCCTCTTACTGAAATTTTTTTCGTTCAACCTGAATAGATATTAGGGAAGAAATTATAAGGAATTCTTCCAACAGATATAACCCATTTCTCTTGTGAATGATTTCTGCATTTCTAGGCAGCATGAAATCACCACAGATCTTTTTTCTAGTAAATATTCAAAAGAATGGCAACATAAATTCTTCCTGTTTTTGTTCAAAAAGAAGGGTAAATGTTTCACAAGTTTTTTTCCCCCTTAATAGAAGCCTTCAATTACACAAGAGAATATGATGGCTTTTACGAATCTAAAATTATGAAATTAGGTGTAATTACTTTGTTCCTTTTATTTTCAAAGCCATTTGTGTTAAAGTGTTAAAAATTAAATAAATTACTCTAGATTAAGAGGCATGCTTTTGGCATTTTGCAAGATGAACAAAAATTCTTATAGGAAATAAATGCTAGTTGTGCGGATAGTACAGACTGAGAAAGCTCTGGGTACTCATTGTCAGTGACTCTGATCACTGCTATTTTCCTTGCATTTAAGTCACTACCTTAAAGTTTTGGACAGCTGTAAAATGCTCTGCTGGTACTAAATGGGCCACCTACTGATGTTTAGTGACTGGAACACAATTATTTGGACATAACTGCAGACTAGCACACTTTTCTACTTGGAAATAGATCTACTTAGTGAAGATAAAATTGAACAGATTTTCAACATTAAAAAAAATCAAGAAAGTTTCACATATTTTTAGAAACAGCAAATGTCTTTACTCAGTGTTTCCAAACATCAGCAATACAAGAATGAGGAGCTAGAGGGAGGAACTGAGGAAGTGGCACATTTTTTAATTGAATCAAATTCTTATGTCTTGGAAGAATAACAAAGCTGTATCAGGCTGCCCTAATGAAAGCCTTAATTGTGTTACTTAATCAACAATCTATTTCTTGTTATTAAAGACAAGGAGAAATTCCCCTGTGGAAGCTCTTTCTCTGTTAGAGTCATGGTGAATGCTAAAATAATTGCCGTGTTACAGAAGAGGAAGGTGTGTGTGCTATTTGAGTGGATAAGTGAAGGAAGACCCAGGCCTAGTTTAGTTAATTGGTGTGTGAAGCCCACAAAAAAATTAGAAACTTTTAAAAACAAATGCAAATGATTTCATTAATATGAAAGCCTATGTGTTTATAGGTTACAGACCAGTTTCTTCAATATCATGATAATTAAAAATTCTGCAGAATTTCATCATGACCTTGTGCCCATTGAAAATGTTTTGTGTAAAGGGATGATTCTTTTTTGTTTTTGGTATCATTAATCTACAATTACATGAGCAGCACTATAGTTACAAGACTCCCCCCATCATCAGGTCCCCCACACACACCCCACTACAGTCACTGCCCATGAGCATAGTAATATGCTATAGAATCACTACTTGTCTTCTCTGTTTTGTACAGCTCTCCCTGTCCCCCCTCAACATTATGTCTGCTAGTAATAATGCCCCTTTTCCCCCTTTATACCTCCCTTTCCCTTTGGTAACTGTTAGTCCTTTCTTGGGTTCTGTGAATCTGCTGCTGTTTTTTTCCTTCAGTTTTTTCTTTGTTCTTATACTCTACAGAGGAGTGAAATCATTTGATACTTGTCTTTCTCCACCTGGCTTATTTCACTGAGCATAATACCCTCTACCTACCTCCATCCATGTTGTTGCAAATCTCTGGATTTGTTTTTTTCTTATGGCTGAATAATATTCCATTGTGTATATGTCCCACATTTTCTTTATCCATTCATCTACTGATGGACACTTAGGTGGCTTCCATTTCTTGAATATTGTAAATAGTGCTGCGATTAACATAGGCGTGCATATGTCTTTTTCAAACTGGGCTGCTGCATTCTTAGGGTACATTCCTAGGAGTGGAATTCCTGGGTCAAATGGTATTTCTGTTTTTAGTTTTTGAGGAACCTCCATACTGCTTTCCACAATGGTTGAACTAATTTGCATTCCCACCAGCAGTATAGGAGGGTTCTCCTTTCTCCACATCCTCGCCAACATTTGTTGTTGTTTGTGTTTTGGATGGTGGCCATCCTAACTGGTGTGAGGTGATATCTCATTGTGGTTTTAATTTGCATTTCTCTGATGATTAACGATGTGCAGCATCTTTTCATGTTCCTGTTGGCCATCTGAATTTCTTCTTTGGAGAAGTGTCTGTTCAGATCCTCTGCCCATTTTTTAATTTGAATTGTTTTCTTTTGTTTGTTGAGGTGTGTGAGCACTTTACATATTTTGGATGTCAACCCCTTATCGGATATGTCATTTATGAATATATTCTCCCATGCTGTAGAATGTTTCTTTGTTCTGTTGATGGTGTCCTTTGCTGTACAGAAGCTTTTCAGCTTGATATAGTCCCACCTGTTCATTTTTGCTTTTGTTTCCCTTGCCCGGGGAGATATGTTCATGAAGAAGTTGCTCATGTGTATGTCCAAGAGATATTTGCCTATGTTTTTTTCTAAGAGTTTTATGGTTTCATGACTTACATTCAGGTCTTTGATCCATTTCGATTTACTTTTGTGTATGAGATTAAACAATGATCCAGTTTCATTCTCTCACATGAACTGTCCAGTTTTGCTAACACCAGCTGTTGAAGAGGCTGTCACTTCCCCACTGTATATCCATGGCTCCTTTATCATATATCAATTGACCTTTTATGGTTGGGTTAATATCTGGACTCTCTATTCTGTTCCTCTGCTCTGTGGGTCTGTTCTTGTGCCAGTACCAAATTGTCTTGACTACTGTGGCTTTGTAGTAGAGGTTGAAATTGGGAAGCGAGGTCCCCCCTGCTTTATTCTTCCTTGTCAGGATTGCTTTGTCTACTTGGGGTCTTTTGTGGTTCGATATGAATTTTAGAACTATTTGTTCCAGTTCATTGAAGAATGCTGTTGGTATTTTGATAGGGATTGCATTGAATCTGTAGATTGCTTTAGGCAGGATGGCCATTTTGACAATATTAATTCTTCCTAGCCAAGAGCATGGGATGAATTTCCATTTGTTAGTGTCCTCTTTAATTTCTCTTAAGAGTGTCTTGTAGTTTTCAGAGTACAGGTCTTTCACTTCCTTCGTTAGGTTTATTCCTAGGTATTTATTCTTTTTGATGCAATTGTGAATGGAATTGTTTTTCTGATTTCTCTTTCTGTTAGTTCATTGTTAGTGTATAGGAAAGCAACAGATTTCTGTATGTTAATTTTGTATCCTGCAACTTTGCTGAATTCAGATATTAGTTCTAGTAGTTTTGGAGTGGAGTCTTTAGGGTTTTTTATGTACAATATCATGTCATCTGCAAACAGGGACAGTTTAACTTCTTCCTTGCCAGTCTGGATGCCTTTTATTTCTTTGTGTTGTCTGATTGCCATGGCTAGGACCTCCAGTACTATGTTGAATAGAAGTGGGGAGAGTGGGCAAAAGGGATGATTCTTCACTATTCTTTATAATTAGTGAGGAATCTTTAACAGCTTAAAAAAACAATCCAAACTACCTACAGGCTTCAGGTTTCCTCTGAGAATAGGTCGTTCTTTTCCATAAATGGAACATGCTTTTTTTTTGTTATTCTTGATATGTGCACAAAAGTTGGGCTCTACTAGACTACTGCCTTCCAAATACATGTGCTTGAAGGGTGGTACATATTCTATTGAAGAGTCTATTATTGTATCTGTAAATGTGAAAAGCAGCTACATATTGTATTACATAAATTCTCAACTCCTGGAATATGTGACCTGGGTTTCTTTTTACTTATTATGTGACTTTGGTCAAATTAATGAATGAATTAATGCAAGTATTTCATCACCAAGTATCTGTGATATGGTGTGGGATATACTTCATGGACCAAGTATTACCTAACAATCAATACAAACAAATAAAACATCCAAACAACAAAACAAAACCCACAATTAGGATTGTATTTGTGGTTTGAAGGAAGTATACATGGTTATGCAAGAGTGTATACAAGGGAGACTTATATGTTTTAAAGAGTCAGGACAAACCTTTCTGAGGATATATTTCAAATGTCAACAAGACCGAGAGGGATGGCCTAGTTTTGAAGGGGCTGGGTGGGGATTTTCTATGCAGAGTGAGAAACCATACAAAGCCACTGCAGTGGAAGGCAACCTGGCACAAAGTGCCGTTCATCTGGTGAGTCAAGAGAGAGGAAGATGATATGGGATGAACTTCGAGAGCCAGGTGGAGGCCAGAGCAGTGAGGTCCAAACACAGACACACACACACACACACACACACACACACACACACAGAACTCTTAAAAGCATCTGGTTTTGACAATAGAATTTTATGGATATTTTACTAACAGTTGATGTTAAGGATTTTAGTCTTTAAGAACAATGGGATGTTCTCTTTCTCTGTTTTGAAGCAGGGAATGTTATATCCATATTTACATTTTATAAAGGAAATGATCAATAATTTGAGAGGCATTAATTTATGGCTTACTGGCAAAGTGGATATTACCATTCCACGGGGAGACAGATGACACCGTGGACGAGGGAGGATGCTGTTAGTTGGGATGAAAAGACAGGGATGAACCAAAGATATATTCGTAAAGTAAAATGGCTATCTCATGGTGATGAACTACGTAGGTTGAAGGAGAAGGAGGTATTGAGGATGGTTTCTGAGTTTCTGGATGGCTACCATTTAGTAAGATAAAATACCACTTGGGAGAATCAAGTCTGGAGGGAAAACCGCAAGTTTGTTTTAGGATAATCTGAGTTTAAAGTAACCTTTGGAGCATTCAAGTAAGAGAGGTCAAATTTGATGTGTATGTCGTGTGTCAGAAACTCACGTGAGGGCCAGAGACGAGAATCTGGTGCCAGTGGCATGGAGCCTAGGATTCAGATGTGATTGCAGAGAGCAGGGTTTCTTCCCCTTGGCATTAGCAGCATTTTGGGTGGGGTAATTCTTTGTTGTGGGGCATAGTCCTATACATTGTAGGATGTATATATACCCCCTAGAAAATAGTAGCACAGCCTTCCCAGTTGTGATACCAAAAGATGTCTCTAAATATTACCAAATGCCCTCTGGTGAGGTGCTGGGAGAAGCACAACTTCCTCCTGTTGAAAACCTGGCCTGGAGTTAGGATACAGAGTGAGAAGGAGGCAGAATTTTGGGATCTCTTATATTTAATGTCTAAATATAGGAAATAGAAGAAAAATGCCAGAGAACTAGGAAGATGCCAGAAGAGTGTAGTGTTTCAGCCCTTGCCCATATCATGTAAGATACTGTTATAGGCAGATGGTGCCTCCATGCCATGCACGTGGGGAAGCCTTAACTCCCAGGACCTCAGAATATGACTGTAGTTTGAGATAGGGCCTTTAAAGAGGTGGCTAAATTAAAATGCAGCTATTAAATGATGTCCATGTGAAGAAAAGAAATGTGGATATGTAGACACCAGGGATGCATAGAGGAAAGGTTGTGGAGGACTCAGTGGAGGGCAGCCCTGTGCAGAGCCAAGGAGAGAGGCCACAGGAGAGACCGAGCAATACTCTGATCGTGGACTTCCAGCCTCCAGAACTGTAAGAAAATAAACTTTTGTTGTTTAAGCCAGTCTGGGGCATTTTGTCATGGCGGCCCTAGCAAACTAATACACATACCATGCCAGCGCTGAATAGCTCAAAATACCAATCATTTACGGCCATGGACTGATTGGGTGTGTGACTAATCTGAGCTACACATGGAGGTATAGCTCTGCTTGCAGCTTTGGTGGCTGAAGTGGCTTTTGGATGTAAATCTTTAAGTTGGCTAATGAGATTCTACTTTATGTTTCTCTCATACTTCTTAAATCGGGTCCCACGGGCATGTTTTTCTTTTTTTTTTTTCCTTGTCTTTTTTTTTTATTGTGAAATGATTATCACAGTAAGTTTAGTTAACATCCTTCAACATACATAGTTACAAATTATTTTTTCTTGCGATGTAAACTTTTGAGGTTTTTTTCTCTTAACAACTTTTCAATACACAAGACATTAGTGCTCACCATGCAACGAACAAGTTCCAATACAGTGAACAAGCTCCCACAAGGTGAGCAATGCAGAGGCAGTCATATCAGAGAAACTAGTTCAGTTACTATAATCAATCAAGTCAACTACGATTATTCATATGATTTTTATACTTAAATTATAAGTGAATCCCACATTTCCCCCTTTTTTGTTTTAATTGATGCAAATGCATGTGCATATATTTGTGGAAGGTACCAGAATAATGATTAGCTGGGCTCGGCCTGTGACATAGCTTGTCACAGGCAATGTCTCTCTTGTCTGGAGGGGTGAGGTTCTATGCCTCACCTCAGTTGGCCCCCACGTTGCTCACCTGAGGTCCCTTGCGACTGTGCCTGTCTTAGGTTGTTCCTCCCATGAGGAATCTTACCTGTCTCTGGCTAACCAGCCATCTCCTGGGACCAAACAGGGAGATAAAATACGAAAGAGAGGACAGCCAGCAGCTATAATTCTGGATAAAATCACAATATACATGATTATTTTCTTGCAGCAAATGCAGGTGGGGAATCAGTATATGATTTCACAAAGTTGTTTAAAAGGAATCACTTATTTCTTGAAGTTAATTCTTGAAAAGTAGCATATGCTTGTATTGGCTTTAAAAGACCAACAACTGCCTTCCGCACACACACTAGGAGAACAGGAATACAAATGCATAACAGTATTAGACCTACAATTATAGGCCATATCCAATGAAACAAAGAAAACCAATTTAACAATCCAGGCATTTGTGAAAACTTATCAATAACATGGTGAATGTTGTCTATTTGATCTTGAATAGTATGCGAAAAATCAGACAAATTAAAACAACACATTCCTGGAAATTGTTCACATCCCATATGTTCTTTTTTTTTTTAAATCACTTATTCTTTTATTAGCTTCTCCTAAGTATTCCTTTTTTTTATAATTTATTTTGGATCATTAATCTACAATTACATGTGCAGGGCATGTTTTTCTTGACAGAGGTACAAGAGAATAAATTGCCGACACTTGTAACTGGAGGACAGAATTCCAGCTCATTCCATGGGCCAGAGCAGTCACTTAGACAAACCTGAAGTCAAGCGGTATGGGAGTGTATTCTGCCCATGTTGACCTGGGGTGGGTGCAGGGCAGATGAAGTAGGTTTTAGACAGGAGCAAGCGGTCATCAGTGTTGCATAAAATGGAGAGGCCGAGTAAGTAGCCTGCAAGGGCCCCAGTGGATTTGACAGCAAGGCAGCAGCTGATAAATGTAAGGAGAACTTTTTTTTTTCTGTAGAATAATAGGGAAGGAAGCCTTAGTTAGCACCAGGATTTGATTGTCAAATCAGACTCCTACATATCAGATATCATACTGAGTGTCTAGCTTTCCAAATCATTCAAGAATATAGGTAATCAAGAGGCAAAAACTAATAAGGGAGAGACCTGAGACATTGTGTTACCTGTTCCTTTCTTCCCTCAGTGGTCATGTGCTCTTGGGTTCAGAGTAATAGATTAGTGCCCAAGTGAGCTTTGGGAGCACAGCAGAAAGTATTTTAAAATGTTGATTATCTTATAGTACTGATAGTTACACAAATTACCTGACATTCTCCAAACCCATGCTTCACAGATACATTGATTTTAGACTTATTTACTGCAAGTAACCTTTAATCATCCTGCTAAGACAACTGTATATACAAGGACTCACTCTGTTAGCACGATAGAGTCAGTCTGTGTGCCCAGAAGTCCAGATGAAAAGGGATTCAGACCAGGCCACCTACCTTCTTTTCTTTCCCCCAGAGGGAAGCAAAGTTATCCTGTAAGTATATGTGAGGTGAGAGTAGGACTGTAAACCAGATAGTGAAATCTCTGAATGATGCACAATGAACTAGAAGGTTGCAATGACTGCAGCTAGGAGGCGACATGGGGACAAAGTCACACGATGCCCTTTGCATCCCAGAGTTTAAAAATCCTGGTGGCCCCCAGGAGCCCTATAAGCATTTGCAGAGCGAGTTAAGGCCTGAAGGAATGAATGAGCCCCAGAGGGATAGGAGTTTCCACAAACGTGAGGGTCGTGGTGTGGAGCAGCAGTTGGGACAAAGGTGGATACTGAGCCTCTTCTGAACGGGGACACACGTGCGTTCCTCAGAATAAAAATCCACTGCTTTTGAGGCTACAGAAGAAGCCACATGATCAGAAGAGAGCCGGGTTTCACTTGAGGATCAGAGAGGGGATTGAGCATGTGGAAGATGTTCCAGAGGGCAGAATGGGAAGGCTTGGAAGGTGGGAGGAAGCGGGGCACTGAGACGGGTGCAAGAGTGCGAAGCACGTACGTGGATGATGTGCTCCCGAACCAGCTTCCTGGGAGAAGATAGGGCCGGGGCTTTCATCTTGGACTACTAAAACAAAAACCGAGATGGCTTGATAAATTTAATTGTGCCTTGCAGAGAAGTTTTGGTTATCTCTTTCCCAGTTCCTAATCGTAGACATTTATTTACCTAAATCGAGAGAAAGAAAATATTGTCATGATTTAATAGAGTAGAATGATTTAGTATCTCGATAATGTCTCTTTACTTACAGCAAATTATGCCTCTTAAATTAGAGCAAATACATTTTCTCTGATCCCTGATGATATAAAATTCCATAGTGCTGTGGTTGGCTTAATTTAAAAAGTCCTTTCCCACATTCACGGATGTAGTAACGAGAAGATTCCTTATTTATATATTAAAAATTCTACTGTCCTGTTTTAGTAGCTGTATGTTATTGGGTGATCATTGAAGTTTTCTGAGTCTCAGCTTCTCTGTTTTTAGAATAGGGTTTTAGAGCAGGGTCTATTACATTCAAGTGATAACATTTTGGGTAGGAATATAAAGAAATTATACTAGCACAGTATCTGTCATACAACTAGTACTTTAGGGAGGTTTGGTATTTAGCAAATGTATCTGCAGTCCCCTCAAAGCTGTTTCCTTCTATATCTCTGTTTTGAGGGGGGCAATAAAGGAATGGGGTCTAAGTATCCTTATGTCTGAAGAGTTGATCCTCAAATTCAATTTTATGGAGCAGTCAGAGGAAAGAGAGGAAGGCACTCATGACAGAAATCCTCTGTTTGTGCAATACTCCCTCTTCTTAGAAGTTTAATGGATGACTTTCTCCACTAAGCTAATGATTTTTTGACGAGACTCAAACTCTCAGGGAGAACACAAGAAGCCCACTGTTCTTTTCTGTAAGCCACAAAGAATATAGTTATTTAATAGGAAGCAGTTATGACCTCTTTCGTGTTTTGAATGAAAGAACACATTTTATATCTCTAGGTTTCCCTATTTTACTCTCCATGGCACTTTAAGAGTTGATAAGTGAAATTTGACATTTGGATATTTTTAAGTGGAAAAATAGCTGTATGTCAATGTATCATTGCTTCAGACACTGTACTAGGTCTATACACTTTATAAGGGTAATAAGCTTTCATTGGCTTTGAGTTAACCAAAGAGAACATTATGTAGTAATTTTCTCCTGCTGTTACCTAAGATACATTTGGATTATAGAGCAATTTCCTGCTACTTTGAGCCAAAAATCAGGTTATAGTTAATTTCATTAAAGTAAGTGGTAGTTATAGACTGCCCTCTCTCCTTGCAGCTAATGGATTCATAGGAGGCTCTAAATTTAATTCAAGTCCTTAAAGGATACGCAGTGTTCACGGCACTAATGGCTGTAGTTATTCTGAAGCTCTGGTTTTCACTCAGTTAAGCTCATAAAAGCAAGGATGGATATACATACACATTTATCTCCAAGGAAAATGTGATGCCAGGGATCCGTTTCTCAGGCTGAGCTTTGGAACACTCAGTGAAGGCAAAACATCTCAAGGGCATCATGTGCTAACAAAGCTGTAATTACAATAAATGAAAGTCAGTCCTTAAAGGGTTGCCTAAGTTTTCTATTCTCTTTTGAACCAAAGCCAAATGGTTTTAGTCCCCATCAGCTGTCCCAAGGAGTTCTCATCAAAATCCCTGACCATGATATTGATAAATTCAAGGGCCAGTTCTTGGTTCTTATCTTACATGACTTTTCAACACCGTTTGATCTGGTTGATTACTTCTTTGCAACATGTTTTCTGGCTTCTGGTCCCAACTCTCAGTCTTTGTCTGATCTCACTGTTTGCTCATCCTCATTCTTTATTGCTGAGCCTCTTCCCTACTCCCTCTTCCATTTCCTTGTCTTCTTAATGTTGGATTATCTAAAGCTTCATCCTTTGAACCACTTTTCTTTTATCAACATCAGGTAATCTCACCTAATCCTTTACACTTTTAATACTGATTGATAGGATGATAGCACCCAATTTATATATGCAGACTGAATCTCTCTGAAATCCAGATTCTGAACCCACTTACTCATGAACATCTCCATCTGTTTTGTCTAATTTTTTATGTCAAATTTTATATCTCCAAACTGAATGATTTTCTTCCACTCAATTGTTTCTCTTCCAGACTTCTTAACTAATAAATGGAAATCCTAGCCTGCCAATTGTATAAGCCAAAATTTGGAGCCCTCTTGACTCTTTTTTTTTGTACCCCACATGTAATTCATTGGCAAATCTAGCTGACTCTACTTTGAAAATATATTCAGAGTTTGACTGTTTTCATCACCACCACTGCTACCCCTCTGGTTCAAGTTACTATCATCTCTCTCCTTGATTTTTCTTATGTATTTCTCTCATATCTCTCATATCCTCCTAATTAGTCTCCTTGCTTCCATCTGTGCTTACCCTTAGTCCATATACTACACTTCCACCAGAGTAATCCTGCTCAAATCGGCCAGATTATGTCATTTTTGACTAAAAAACCATCCAATGTCTCTCTATTCCACTCAGAATAAAATCCAAAGTCCTTACAATGGCTGATGGGGCTCCAAATCTGCCCCTGCTGCTTCTCTGATCCTGTCTCTATTTAGTCTTTCCTTTGCTTATTCTACTCCAGTCGTATTGTCCTCCTTTGCTGTTTCTCAGTCAACCAACAAACACAGGCTTTCCTCAGGACATTTGCACTTGCTCTTTCTTCTGCCTGGAAAACTCTTTTCACCAAGATCTACATGGCTTGCTCCTGCAACTCTCTCATATCTCTGCTCACACATCATCTTACCACTGAGCCTTCCCTGACCACTGTTTGTAAAATTCAGCCCTTCTCGTTATGCATACCCTTTCTCTTGCCATTACTTATACCCCCCCCTTCCTTCATAGCACCATTGTACTAAATATTTGCTCAATTAATTGTTTATTATCTGTCTCCCTCATTAGAACGCACTTGTTGAGGACAGGAAACTTTATCTCTTTTGATCATTTCTCTGTCTTTGTGCCTAGTGTAGTATCTCATTTATAGAATGTTTTCAATCCCTTAATTGTAGAATGAATAAGGTTGAATGAGAGTGAGTTTTTTTTATGTGTGTGATGGTTCACCATACCTTGTGACTTTGACTTTCCAGAGTCTCTCTGATTATTAATTCTCCTGGTCCCAGGGTCAGCTGCATTGTTGGGCTCTAGAACTTATAAAGAATAGATAGGAGGTTTGTTGTTATTATCATTATCAAAAGGGCCAGGCTGGAGATGATTTGCCACAGAGTTTGGATAGACAGAAATGGACAGGGCAGGGGTTGGGATAGGCCCCTGAGTAGTTGGTGGGACAAAGCCCAGGAAGATAGTTCATCTCTTTAGGAGTCCAAAAGTAGGCAATCAGAAATGTCCCTGATTATTGGGAGAGCACAACATGGACAGAGGAAAGGGGCAATTCAGGCAGATCCTGCTGCAAGTGGGACCCAGCCATACAGACATGAGGGTCAGAAGCAGGGCTCTAGTTGTGCAGCAATAAAGCCATGTAGGAGAGACACAAACTTATAGATGATAATGTTTCTGAATTGAGGAAAAGTCATAGTCTTCATAGTGAAGGAGTACATGCAATTCTGAGTGACATAAATAAGAAGCAAGGAAACAAGACAGAGGACTGGAAATGGAAAGAATAGCTTTGTGTTTGTCAAAATTCCAAAGGCCCACTTATTTCAGGATCATGCAGGCTGTTGATTAAAAGTACAGAATCCTATGCCCTGTTTCACTTCGTTGAGTCAGAATGAATGGGGTGAAGTCCTGGGTGCTATAGTGGCTCCATGATGAGGATCATCTGGCAGCCATTGGATAAGGAAAAGGATGGAAGGGGAAAGCACAAGAAACACAACTAGGTATGAAAAGGTGGTGATCAGAAATCTTGGGAATAGGGCGTACTCAGTGACCCCTCTTGAACACAAAGAGGCTTTGGAAGGTTTATTGATAGTGTGGTAAGAACCAGATTTTCTTTTATTTGAAGCACCACTGCACACTCCCAGTTCTGGCTAGGAGTAGAGAAGGATTACCCATTCATACATACGTGCATATGCCCATATGTACATATATCGCATTCTTCATATAAAATATGTTATTTGTGATGACTTACTTTCTGTATGTCCATAGAGATAGGTATTGTTGGAAATATTTGTGTTCACATTGGCATAGACACTTGTTGCCCCATAGGTTATATCTTATTGTAAAGAATAGGTCGGAAACAGGTGTCCTGATAGGCATATTTGATGTATAAGTTATTCACTGAATAGTATCATGATTTTAGAAATTATAAATTCATGAACAGCTTTAAAACTTTGGAGCTTATGCTTAAAAATCAGACCTCTGGCTTTTGATAAGTCTAAATTTATGGCCAACCTTGTGCCTACGTTTCACAGGAGGTCTGGAATGGCAGCGTCCCCTTTGTGTGAAACCTTCTTTGCCTCTGTAGCCCCCTCCTTTCTTTCACTTCCCTCATTGTAGTTACTTGCCTGGTCCATCCATGTGATAAAATAACTTAATTCAATGAATTGATTAATGCTTCAACCAACTAATTGGTCCACTCAGTCTTGACAGATTATTAAATAGACTGATACAGAAATATCGTCTGACTCATGTTTTTGACAACTTTTTTTCGATTGACCCTTCTACTGACTATTCTGTCCTGGGCCTTTGAAGAAACTAAATCCAACTTCTAGGGAAAAGATGTTGGCTTTAAGAGTTAGTATATCAACTTCCTCCTATATAACAAGAGAAATGTCCAAAGAGAAGAAAGTGTAGTGGATGGTAAGTTCTGTGAATTTTTTTTCAAATATAATACAGATGTATCCACATGCAGGAGGACACAAGAAGCCAGCACACAATTCATCTTTTTTAAGAGACTAGACATTTAGTTCATACTTTAAATTATGCCTTCTGAACCTTTTCTCATGATGAACAGTTATTGTTTTTTATATTGTATTGTTTTTATTTTAAAATCTCACAAACTGTGAAGAGTTGAAAAGAGACTGGATAATAGGTTATCAGCTCAGAAGAAGGTGTTTTCACTGACATAATTCAAATGGACAGGCATATTCAGGAAAAGTGCTGCAAAAGATTTGGTGAGCAGTAGTTACCTTACTAGTTGGAATGCTGCCATTACCTCCAGCCCACAAAAGAAGTTCTTTAAATTGTGCAACAAAGCTGTGAATATAGATGAACCAAAACTCTAAAAGAGGCTGCTTGGTCCTCCTTCCTTAGTAGGGGGATTCACAGGCTAGCGGGCTCTAATGCTTCCCCCTGAGGAATGCTAGACTTCTCATCTTCCTCTGTGAAGCTCTGGGGCCAGAGACTGATTTCAAAATTGAAGTGAGACTATTGAAACTTCAGAGTCAGAGAAGCCTGGTTTAGTATTAGAAGACCCAAGGCTTGTGTTAAGACCCAAAGAATTAAGGGAAGATAAAAACAGCAGCAGACTCACAGACCCCAAGAATGGGCTAACAGTTATCAAAGGGAAAGGGACTGGGAGGATGGGTGGGAAGGGAGGGATGAGGGATAAGGGGATAAAGGGCATTATGATTAGCACAAATAATGTTGTGGGGGTGGCACAGGGAAGGCAGTATAACACAGAGAAGACAAGTAGTGATTCTATAGCACCTTACTACACTGACGGACAGTGACTGGAATGGGGTATGTGGTGGGGACTTGATAATGGGGGGAGAGTCTAGTAACCAAAATGTTGCTTATGTAATTGTACATGAATGATACCACAAAAAACCCCAGTAGGAGTAGGAGTAATAATAATAGTAATAAAATGGATGATATTAGCAATACTAAAAATAATACCAGTAACAGCCAAAAAAAAAAAAAAGAAGACAGTTTGACAGTTCTTACAAAACTAAACATACTCTTACCACATGATCCAGCAATCACATTCCTTGGTATTTACCCAAAGTTGAAAAAACCTGCACACAAATGTTTATAGCAGCTTTAATTCATAATGCCTAAACTTGGAGGCCACCAAGATGCCCTTGAGAAGTTCAAAAACGGCAGAACATCAGGCAATGGAATAATACTCAGGGCTGAAATGAAGGGAACCATCAAGGCATGAGAAGACACGGAGGACCCTTAATGCCTCCCTCGGGGTCGAAAAGCCAATCAGATAAGGCTGCACGCTGTATGATTCCAGCAACGTGACATTCTGGAAGAACCCAGACTATAGAGACAGTAGAAGGATCAGTGGTTGCTGGGTGTTGGGGAAGGATGAACAGGCAGAGCACAGAGGAGTTCTAGGGCAGTGAAACTCCTCTGCATGATGCTATGATGATGGACACTTGGAGGTATCTATTTGTCCAAACCTACAGACCCCCCAACACCAAATGTGAACCCCAATATAAACAATGGATGTTGGGTGATTATGTGCCCAAATAGGTTCATCATAGGTAACAAATGGCCCCCTCTGGTGGGAGTGTGGATAATGAAGGTCTGTGCAGGTTTTGGGAAGGGGGTACATGGGAAATCTCTGTACCTTTCATTCACTTCTGCTAAAACCTAAAAAACGAAAGTCTTAATGAAATTAATTAAAAAGACATTGACTAGCTCCTAGAAAAACAACAACAAAAAACAAACAAAAAAGAATTAAGGGAAGATAGGAAGGAAAAGGAAAGTTACAGGATCAAAACAGTAAAATGGATCTAGTCGAGTACTGGATGGGCAAAGAAGAGTTACTGAATATGAACTTAATTTTCTTCCCCCACAAGTATGAACTATAAATAGGAAATGTGGTAATGAATATATGGATATTGTATTTTAGTGGCTGAGTAACAATTTTCTTTTTCTTCGTATGAGAATTTGTCAGTCAGTGGCACAAAACCATTTATCAGAATACTTAACATCATTTGTAAATGAAACAGTCATCTTTAAATGTATTTTTTAGAGCAACTGATTTTTTTCCTCCCAAAAGGGCAAAATAATTCTTTTTAGAATGAAATTAATGAATTTGGTCTCTTGATGTGGAGAAAATACCAATCTACAGTAGCATAATCAAAGTTGCTCTCATAACAAATCAAGTAAGAAGTACATCAATTTTGGGGAAGATAATAAAACCAGAGGCAAATGATTAAATACCGTGCTAAAAGTAGGAGAGCAATCAGAAAAATTCCCCTTTCAAAAATAACACTAGTAGCTGTTAAATAATATCAAACATAGTCAACCTGAAAGTACAACTACCCCTGTGTGTGTATTAGCAGATAGTTACAGGTGGATGAAACCACAACTGTGGAGCACATCGGTCAGTTTCTGGTCTACAATATTGACTTTCAGTTCTGTTTTTCAGTGAAACCCTATGCACCCAGGAGTTCAAGATTTTTTTTTTTTAGTTGTGTTATAAATTAGAAATCTGGTTTGGGAGCAGTAAAGAGTACTAGCTGTGTGCAGAGAAGGGTAGATGTTACTATGTAAACAAAAACAGATGACATGGATGTCCATCCATGGACTAGTTTGTTTACAGAGAACAGCTGGCAGTGAAAATACTTATTCTGATTTTAAGTCAGCCTTGAAAGAAATGGACATTTTTTTTAATTAAATTCATTTTGCAACCAGTATGGGTATGTGAATATTCCAGCTTTGAGAGGAAAAGAGGACACATGAGTTTTTTAAATGAGGAATGATTTTTTAAAAATTTTGTTAACACTAGTAATACCAGTAAAACCATGCCAGTGTTCTTTAATGTTGGTGTTTAGAAGCCCTGATAACATACCAGAATTTGTAATGAAGAAAACATTGGGATATCATAACTAAAAATGGCTTTGATTGTTAAGAGTTGACACTATTTTCATTTTTCATCAAAGGAAAAAAGCAAAGACATGTTTGGCTGTCTTTACAATCAATATCTGAAGCTTGCTGTAGATTACAACTTAAAAAAATCTAGAGATAAATGCAATCAAAACACAAATTAGGAAACCAATCTCCATTATTTTACAAGTAGAAATAGGGAATTTTTCCATTTTTGGTATGGTATACTTTAACTTAGTATCTCATGGTGCTCTTAAAGCAGTACGGTTGTAGGTATTTCTCCATGATTTCTAGTCCCATCCTTGTGCTATTGCTACCACTGATGATAACATGTAAATCTGAGGTTTCACATTTAACAGAAATAAAGAGTAAGAAAAAGAAATAGAAACTTTTAGAACAGAAAATATGATCTATGCCCCAAGCTCTTCAGCATTACATCACATATAATTGCTTTGGAAAATTTGCTGAAAGAGTACTTTTCATCACTATTAAACCTGTCAGTAGCAGTAGTACTAGTTTATCACTAGTAAACAATTTCACTTTATTGTTTTTAAAGGGTTTTTTAAATAATCTAAAATTAGTGCTTTGTGCGTGTATCAAATGGCAAGTAAGTGGTCTGGAGATGCCCAAATTCTCAAAAACACTGAGCTGGAGAACAAGTCAGGTTTCAGGCCTGTATATAGGGCCAAAAGGGAAATGGAGCCAGAAGCCTGGAAATAATCAGTGCAAAAGAGTGTGAGATAAACAGCAATGTGGAAAGGAGTTTAGGGATCCAGGCCATTTTCCATGAGTGAGGCTGTGCTGTCCAGGACTAGCTCCTTTTGCATGCTGGGGGTGTTGCTTTCTGTTAAAGGCACTGAGTTGGGGTTGACCAGTTGAAATTCTTGCTGACACTTTTGCTTTCATAATATGACATTATATTAATTATCTTCAGACCTTTCTTTCTCAGTGCTCTTTGCTTATTTAATCTTGAATGACCTCCCCTCCAGCCTCCGAACCAATAAATGCCCATATATCCCAACTTAACGCATAGGCCTCTTTTATCATTATTTTCTTTCCATGGATGATTTTATGTACTTCGAGTTTTAACTAGTAACTCAAAGTGAATGGCTTTTAAATCAATAGTTCTGTCATCAATCTTGTAACTCAGGGCCCATTTTTCATCTGCCAGGGGCTCCGTGTTGTCAGAGGGAAACTTCTCCCCAAAGGTGAGTTTCCTAAAAAAATAAGTGACCTCCTTCTCTTTTGAACTCACAGCGTATAGGTCCTCTGAAATCATCACTATCACATACTTGTAATTAATTAGTCATTCAGCATGAATGTGTTGAATCCCTCATACTGGATTATATGTCCCTTGAGGGCTATGACTATGTTTTTATTTATTTTGTTTATTAACCTTGCTTATTCTATTCATTTTGCTCATCCTAATTGCTTCCTAAAGTGCATACAGTGTCTACCACAGCAGAAGGCACATTGTGGGTGTTTCAAGATATTGTTTATATGAAGATATGAATGAATGGATTATCTTAAGTACTTCCATCCCTGTTTCTGGCTTTCATTGGTCAAATAGCAATGAAATTACAATATAAAGCCCAACATATTTCTGTTCATTTGCCTGCCATAAGAGATACTATTTCTGGAGCATAACATTTAACAGATTTCTTCATGTTCCTTTTTAAAACCAAGCATTTTCATTAAAAGGTACGGAAACCAGGCTGATATGCAAAGTAAGATGTAAGGGAAAAGGCCATAAGGGAAGCAAATTTAGCAAAATTTAGTAAGAAAGTGGAGAAGGAAGAACACACATATTTTACTCATCACAAACTCTTGTAAATAACCAGACATTTAATAGTCAAAGAAAGAAATATGTTATGAGCCTTTGTAGACATACATATCAAGAGCTGATATTTTAGACAGTGTTATTACCTTAATGACTTGCTAAATTTCCTCTACTTAAAATTCTAATAAACATGTGATAATTTAATGGAGTCTGCACTCTCTGTCGTATTTTCATTTTCCTTGCTCAATTTACTCAGTTTTTCTTTCTCTCTAGAATAGATTTTATAAACCCATTGTTGGTTGTGCAGTGTTTTGGACATAAAAATTTGTGAGCTAATTACAACCTTAAAAATCTGTAAGTGAATCTATTAATCTTAAATGGGCTTGATGAGTTTGAGTCTTTCACTTGTCCCATACACACATACGCACACACACACACATCAGGAAATGTGATAGTTATTAAAGTCCTTATAAGATCCTTTTATCAAGATCCCTCACCTAAACTAGATAAGAAAGAGAAATGGAATACGCACACACAAACACATACTTACACACACACATATATATATGCACATAGGCACACCTGATATTTGTCATGCCCTCTATACTATAGTGAGAATGCAGGGATCGGGAACCAGTGGGTGGAGGTGGCAGTAGCACCTTTCATTATTACACCTAATAATCCACTATGAACATTTTTGTCTGTTCTTTGCTGGGCCCTGGGGCTCTGGGAATTTGGAGATCCTACTGTAAGGGAGGAATGCTTCCACCAGGTAACAGTTTCCCTGAACTGGAAGCTAGAACTGCCCCTCCATACATATTGGGCTTTTTCTGCCACTGAACCAACAGGTAAAGAATAGCATCCTTGTACTGGCAGGATCCTAATCATTAGAGAGAACTGGATTGCTCTTCCATGATGGGGGCAAAGAAGACTATATTTGCAATCCAGGAATTCACTGGAGTAACTTTGATACTCCCTTCCCCAGGAGGCTTGGGTAATAGAAAAACGTGGCAACGCAATAAAGGAAAAAACACTGACTTATTTCCTATAGGAATGCAGTTTGTGGAGTAGAAGATGGAACCTTTAATTACAACCTTAGGTCTTAGGAAGCAGGTGCAGAAAGAACAACTGAAGTAACTATGATTTATGTCTATTTTTTCAATTTTTCATTTTACTTCATATGAAGAGCCCCAAATCCTAGCTAGCATATATGGTTTGAGATGGGAGTATGGTGAAATTGACACCACTGTCTTATGTGGTCACCAATGGGACTTCAAATATTTCATGTGCTGGGGACATGAATGTTTCACCTGGACAAAGGGCTAGAATAAATGCTGAGAGGAAAAAGGGGTTGACTGTGATATATAATTTCATGCTTCATCTCAAGACCCATTTTCTAATGTTTTTCCATCCCAGGCAACCGAGTTGTAAGTTTTTCATGGATGGTCTTTTTGCTCTCCACCACTTTCTGGTTTAGTTCGGCCCATAAGTTGCCCAGGCTGTAGACCAGCTGGAGGCTGAAGAATGAGGTCTATGTATTTACTTTTAAGGCTCAAGTTGCCTCTGGCTGGCCCCTTTGGCTCAAGATCAATATTTCACTCAGAGTAGCCTCCTCTGCATGATTCCTGCCAAGTCTAGGGGTCATTGCCTTTACTCTGGGTGGGTTTACCGAACCTTCTGGTTTTCCTAGACAAATATTTCCTGCACATATTTGCAAGGCCCTCTCAAATTACCCTAACTTGCATGATAATCTGCTTCTTGTTAGGAGCCACACTGGCATAATCCCTTTTGTAATTCATGTCAGTAAAAAAAACTGGGGCCATGAATAAGAATTTGAGGTAGAGAAGAGGTTGGGGATTGTGGCTTCGGGTTTATAGAAGAAAGGACAAGAGCTAAGGATTAAGAATATAGAGAATCACTGTGAATCTCTTCTAATTAAAAAAAATATTTTCTCCTAATCGTAGGTTGCCTTTTCTTTTTTTCTGTTTTTAAGAATTATATCCTTTATAAATTGAGATATAGTTGACATATAACACTATTTGTCTCAGGTGTGCAATAGAATGATTAGGTATTTGTATATATTGCCAAATGATCACCTTAATAAGTCTACTTAACATCTATCACCACACAGTTTCAAGTTTTGTTTTCTCATAATATGATCTTTTAGGATCTACCCTTTTATCCACTTTCAAATATACAATACAGTATTGTTAACTATAGTCACCACGGTGTCTGTACATTACATTCCAAGAACTTACTTATTTTATAATTGGAATTTCTTGTATAGCAGTTCTATTCTATATCTGTCTTGTCATAATAATAGTGTGTGGGGAAGTTGGGGTTCCTATGGCCAGGATCCTCAATGAATATAAACCACCTGATGATGTAAATGACCTGTTGCTAGGCTACTGCTTCCACACCTTTAGGCAATAAGCTATTATAGCATGATATAGAGAGCTCAGCTCAGTGCTCTGTGCAGAGGCAGAGACGCTAGTGCTCGACCTACCGCCGGGAAAACAAGCTGGGTAATAAACCCTTTCACCCCAAAGAAACGTTCTACTGTCATTTCTTTGGTCACACTGAATACATAGCGAACTTGCCAGGGGCTAAAACCCTTTGGCAAGACAATTGGTGAAGTCAGCAGGGTTCATTCTTGACCAAGGAAAAAGACAGGCTGCCCTTATGGGAGGGGTGCTTCAGTGGGCTGCCCCTGTGAATGGGAAGAAGCAGATTGTCCCCCAATGGGTATGTGGTCTGAGGTGGCTTGCCTCCTAGAGGGCTGGGCCCCACCTCAGGACTGGAGGCAAGTGGAGGTGATACCTGAGGCAGTAGGGAAGGCCTTTGGTATAGTAAGTAGGTCTTTTGAGAGACAGAGTGCCCGTGAGGCAGCGGGGACTGGCTGCTTCTCACAGTATTAAAAGTCTACAGAAGAGAAGGACATGCTCCTGAAAAAGACCCAAGAAATGACAGTACGAGAATGCGAGCTGCAAACTTCTGTGGATTCCCTGAAGAAGGAAATGGCATTGATGCGAGAGGAGGCAGCAAGGTGCCATTGAAGAGGTAAAAGATTTCTTACAGAATGAGATGGCAGCACTGCCAGGTGCTCTGAAGGAGGAAAAGGATGAACTCCTGGGGGAAGTACAGGCTCAGGTGGCACGAGAACACCAGCTGCGAAGCATTGGGGTGAAGGTAAGGGAGCTGCTGAAGACTGAGCTAGCATTGCTGCAAGGCATGGTAGAAAAGGTAAAGGTTGTAGCAGAGGAGGCACTTGCAGGAGGGGAGAGAAAGCTGCCATCAGCCCCAGAAATGGAGGAGCTGGAGAAGGATGAAGGGGTGATACTGGAGGCTCTGACTCCTCTTGTATTGAAAGCATGCCCAGTGATTGTAAAGAAAATAAAGACCCAGCAGCTGAAGGTTCCCCAAGGAGAGGAGCAGCCCCTCCCCAGGTCGTGGAGCACTCTATGGTCCGCCCCTATACTCAGGCTGAGCTGGTGGATTGGGCTCCCGGTTTAGGCAGAAGCCCTCAGAGTCAATATCAGCTTGGCTCCTGCATCTGTGGGACTTAGGGGTGGATGGAATTTTCTGTAGGGATCAGAGATAGGAAAGCTGGCTTCCCTGACAGTTCAGCCTGCCTTGAGGCAGCGATTACAAAGTGCACATCAGATCTCAGGGAATCACTCCCTCCTTGATTGGCTTATGGCTACACTTCGTGCTGTGTGGCCCAATCTGGGTGATCTACTATCCTCTCCTGTTAGATGGCAGACATGTGATGAGCTCCAACAGGTGCTACAAGAGCTAGGCATAAGAAATGCCATCTATAGTCCAGAGAATTATGGCCCAGATGAAGAAATTTTCACTACTGGGATGAGAAATGCTGTGCTTCAAACGGCTCCCACTCCCTCTTTGGGTCTCTAGTGGCTATTCTTTCTCCTCACTTAGGGCAGTCCAGAAGCAAGGTGACACATACAGTAGCAGACTTAGGAGAGGCTGAAGCAATGAGAACACACAAAAAAATAAGGTCTGCTACACACAAGAAGAATTTAAAGGGCCCCATGAAGGTTATGAGGACCCAGATGTGGGTTGATTTAATATGGGCAGGAACAGATGGAAGGAAATTAGATGGGAAGTCAAATAGGATCTTATTAGAGCTATGGCAACAACTGAAACCAGAGCAGCAGTTCCAGCCATTAAGACCAAAGAGGCAGAGGTCAGAGACAGAGCCGCAAGTCCGGCCTGTGTGTTTGCAAGACTTCCTGCTGGAGAGTGAGCCAACCTCACTCAAGCCCACACAGGAAGGTGACTGGGGAACATGATTTGACTGAGGGGAAGGTCACGGTATCTTCCCTGAGGGACCAGGGGGGGACTGGAGACCACATGTTGAAATAGCTATCCATTGGTCCTCAGTGAACATACGTGTCCTGGCTCTGGTGGACACTGGGGCTGAATGTTCACTGATTCATGGTAACCCTAAGCGGTTCCCTGGGACCCCCACTATCATAGATGGATACAGGGGTAAGTCTATCAGAATGAAACAAGCCCAAATCCCTTTGGGAATAGGGCATTTACCCCCAGAAGAGCATACTTCTGTATATATTTCCTATCTCTGAGTATATTTTGGGGATTGATATCCTGCAGGGTCTATGGTTGCAGACCACTGCAGGTGAGTTCAGACTGAGAGTATGTGTGGTGAAGGCAGTTCTGAGGGGACATGCTAGGCACCCGCCCATAGCTTGCCTGTGCCTCGGCAGGTGACTAATACCAAACAATACAAACTGCCTGGAGGGCATAAAGAGATTGGAGAACCTCTCCAGGAGCTGGAAAAGGAGGGTATTATAAAGCCCTCCCATAGTCCTTTCAATTCCCCAGTGTGGCCAGTAAAAAAACCAGATGGCTTCTGGCATATGACTGGATTACAGAGAACTGAATAAAGTCATACCCCCTATGCATGCTGCTGTCCCCTCTATTGTAGGCTTGACGGATACCCTCCGCCATGAACTAGGAACATACCATTACGTGGTAGATCTTGCTAATGCCTTCTTTTCCATTGACATTGAGCAGGAAAGTAAGAAGTGGTATGCCACTGCAGACTCAGTTGGCATTTCCTCAAGAGGAATGGTGTTGACCATCATTTCATGTGCTTATTCCCATCTGTATATCTTTTGCAAAGTGTGTGTTAACTATTTTGTCATCTTTTGATTTTTTAATTGAGTTTTTAGACTTCTTTGTGTATTCTGTATACAAGTCTTTTGTCAGGTTTGCAACTTTTTTCTCCCACTCTGTAGTTTGCTTTCTCATTTTTTTAACAGTGTCTCTCACAGATCAAAGTTACTAGTTTTGAAGAAGTCTGTTTTTTAATTTTCTCTTTTATGGATTGTACTTTGAGTGTGGTATTTAAGAACACTTTCCTAACCTAATATCATGAAGATCTTCCATTTTTTTCCTGAAATTTTATAATTTTGTTTTGCCATCAGATCTTTGATTCATTTTGAGCTAACTTTTGTATATGGTATGAGACATTAGATATCTAGTTGTTCCAGCATTATTTGTTGAAAAGACTATTCTTTCTCTGCAGAATTGACTTCCCATTGTTGACAGAAATCAATAAACTGTATTTGTGTGGGTTTATTTCTGGATTCTCTAGTCAGTTATATTTATTTATGTGTTTATCCTTTCACCAATACATTTTTGAGTTCTGTAGCTTTGTAGTAAGTCCTGAAATCAAGTAGTATAAGTTCTCTAACTTTTTTCATTTCAGAGTTGTTTTGGCTTTTGTATATATTAATTGTAGATCAGTTTGTCAATATCTTTAAAAAATCTTGCTGGGATTTTGATTGGGATATCACGAATTCTATTAACATCAATTTGGGGATAATTAACATCTTATAAATATTGAGCTTTCCAGTGTATGAATATGGCACATTTCCATCTTAATTTAGGCCTTTGATTTCTTTTGTCAGTGTTTTATAGTTTTCAGCCATATCTCTGGGCCAGAGGGGGTTCCCAGCTCTGGGCAAGTGCACTCTGGATTTGATGAGACCGAATAACAACAATGGAACGTTGAGTTGGTAAAAGGTCTTACACCAAGCTTTATTCTTGTGATGGCAGGTCAGGTGCTAGAATCCCATCCATATCTGGCAAGTCTGCATGCAGCAAGTCCATCTCTGTCTCTGCCTCTGCACGGAACACTGGGTGGAGCTCTTTATATAACAACACAGGTAATAATGCCTTGTTGCCAACACATGTTCAAGCATGTGCCTATGCAGTAGGCCAAGTATTACATCATTGCATGTGCACAGTGGACAAGTAGATTAGGATCATGTGAGGATCCTGGCCACAGAACTTCCATTTTCCCTACCTCAGAATAGAAACCCCACACACTCTTTTTTAAACTTGCATATATGTATCTCATTTACTGTAGCTATTATAAATTATGCTTTTAAAAAATTCAGTTTCAAGTTATTCATTCATTCAAAATGTTCATGTAAAGATGTGATTGATTTTGTATATTGTTTTCTTTTTTATCCTGTGACAACTCAGTTATAAGTGCCTTTTTGTAGCTTTCTTGGGGTTTTTTTTTTTATGTACACAATCATGTCATGTGTAAATGGAGAAAATTTTCTTTCATTCCAATCTGTATTGCTTTTATTTCTTTTTCTTCCTTTATTTCTGAAGAACAGTTTTTGCTGGACATAGAATTCTGGGTTGACAGATCTTTCCTTCCAGAACTTTAAAACTGGTGTTTCATTTTGATAGGCAGGAAAACATTCGCTCAAAGATGTTCAGGTTCTAGTGCCTGGAACCTGTGAATAGGTTACATGACTTACAGCTTTGCAACTTAACTGTAATTAAGTTAAGGACCTTGGGATAGAGAGACCCCTGGTTATCCAGCTGGGATTAATTAAATCACAAGCACCCTTAAAAGCAGAGAACCTTTTAAAGCTGTGGTCAGAGGGAGATGTAACTGTGGATGAATGGTCAGAGAGATAACAATGTTATTGCCTTTGGAAGTGGAGTAAAGGGGGATGAAGCAAGGAATGTGGACTGTCTAGAAGCTGGAAATTTCAAGGAACATGATTTACCCCTAGAGTTTCCAGAAAGGAACACAGTTCTATGTATACTTATTTTGGCCCAGGGAGACCACGTTGGAACAGTAAGGTAAGACATTTATGTTCTTTAGAGCCACTAACAGTGAGGTAATTTGTTGTAGCAGCAATAAAAGAAGTAATA
Source organism: Smutsia gigantea (assembly GCA_032199065.1). NCBI lineage: Eukaryota > Metazoa > Chordata > Mammalia > Pholidota > Manidae > Smutsia > Smutsia gigantea. Next base: position 69,063 of record JAVSCE010020043.1, on the reverse strand, counting down.
CAACTGCCTTCTCTTTTCTGTTCTGGTTTCTGTTTCTGGTTTTTGTTGAGAAGTCTTCAGACAACTGAATTGTTCCTTTATGTTGTATGTTATTTTCTGGCAGTTTTGATTTTCAACAAAAGGTATTTGGGCAGTTTTCTCTGGGTTTTCCCCTTGAGGGTTTGGTAAACTATTTAAAACTGGAAAATTATGTCTATTTCTCTGAATTTTTGTTTTTTTAAGAAAGATTGGAAAATGCAGTGAGGGATAAATGGGTTTGAAGAACTTTGTGCTTTTTCATCGATTGCTGACACTATTTTGTTCCCTTTGTATTTCCATATAAATTTTGGTATTAGTTTGACAGTTTATGCAATGAAATAAACTGGGATATTGATAGAGATTGTGTGGACTCTGTGGACCCATTTGGAAAAGCATCTGTATCTCAGCATTAAGTCTTCTGATGTCTTCCCATTTGTTTTAAGTCTTCTCTAATTTTTCTCAAAAGTGTTTTGTAATTTTTAGAATGTAAGTTTTGCATTTCTTTTGTTAAATGTATTCCTTAGTATTTTTTTGAGACTATTTAAATGAAATTATTTTCTTAGTTTCTATTTCAGTTTGCTTATTGCTACTGTACAGAAAAAGCAATAAATTTAATATGCTGCTTTTATATCCTGCAAACGCACTGAGCTCCTTTATTCTGTTAGTGGTTGTCTTTTTTTTTTTTTTTTTTTTACAGATGCTTTAGCATTTTCTACTGTGTTGTATTAAATGAGTTGATTTTTGAATGTTGAACCAATTTTGCATTCCTGGGATAAATCATACTTGGTCATGGTATATATAATCCTTTTGATATGTTGCTAGATTTGATTTATAATGTTTTGTTGAGGGTTTTCCTTTCTTTCTTTTTTTTTTCATCTATAATTATAAAAGATGTTGATCTATAGTTTCTTTTTTGGTGATGTCTGAAGCCTGAAGGCAAGTCCCACTGAATTGAGGTGCAAGCAAATCACCTCTTCTGAGGACAAGCTTTCAGGCGAAATGGAGGATACCTGGAAATTAATGCTAAATTTAAGAAACCTGGAGATCCAACAGTTGTGAGCAGAAACGTAAAGTAGTGGTGGGATGACCTCAAAAAGTGGTTAGGAGAGCTATTGCCAGTGTGTGTAGGATTCCAAGATTATTCTAAACTTCGCTCTCTTGCGAAGTGTGGGCTAAGTGCTTCTGGATTCCAGGAGATGGGTAGGGAAGTCTGGAGATAACTAGATTGTTATGAGATGAGGGATTGAGTTAGGAGGAAGCTCTTAGAGATATTCAGACACTTTACCCCTATCTGTCTCCCATTGTGGAGCCAGACATAAGCTGCTTTGGCACATCAAATGCTCCATGACCCAACCATCCTGGTTCGCCCTGGTTCCTAGGACATGGGACTTTCAGTGACGAAACTGGGAAACACCTGGGCAAAGTGGGATAAGTTGTTCACCCTACTTCAAAGTTACCTATTTCTCCCAGTACAAATGTTGAACCTCTACTTGATCAGCTAGGTGGGAAGAAGCAAGCAGTGTTATTGGAATAACCTACACATATGAATGGATGATTGGTTTGGAAAAGTACTGGATTTAAACTCAAATTTAAGATTGCACATTCTTAGACATATCCTAAGAAATGTGGTTAGCAATAAATTTATTAATGACCTATAATAAGAAGGAATTTGAGATTCTAGTTAAAGGTATAGTAAAAAGTGGTAAATAATCAAATACACAGTAGTTATAATTAATTGGCAGGTTTTTGGTGCTAATATGGTCCGAACCACTAATTACTGTATCTGACATTGAAAGAGAAAATTACACTGTCACTGGAGACTCTCTCATTTGATTTAACATTTATGTTAATTACACATTATAAATGGTGATAAACTAGAACTTACTGGTGTTCTCAGGCATAAGTCATGGATGTAATAACATGATTTTCTTATTGATTAAGGTCCTAAAAAGTTAGATGGCAGCATTGTGGAATGTTTGGAATGTTGTGTATAACATGGTTCTGTTTCTAAAAGTGGAGAGTCCAGGAAAAGTGCTGATGTTTGGGGAATGCATTGTTTACTGGGGTTTATCTTTCTAGGAGAAACTGTTTTGTTAGCTTCTAGGCTTAGGTTATGGAAGAGTTGGAATTTCTGAACAAGGTAAAATCATTACTGTTATTAGAAAAGATTCTGTTATCAGAAATAATTGAGAAAATGTGACCCTGAAAAATCTGTTCCTAGTAACTTGGAACGTTTTATTATCTTTTTAAAATCAATAAAGGAATGACCAACATAATGTCTTAAAATAGTTTCCAAGGAGTATACATAGATCTGGATTCATACAGATGACAGAAATATTTCTTCAGTGAACTGCATAAAGGGAGGTTTCTGTTCTTGTTTTTAAGTCAAAGCAGGAGGAAAGTAAATGGATCACTTAAATGAAAAGAAGAAGAGTGGAGTCCACTTTAGATGTAACTGGATGTAAGAGCTTAATCAGTGTTATCAAGATATTCTATTTTGTTCTTCATTCTGCTTGGTTGGTTTCTTTAAGCTTTCTTTATGTGAGTCAAAAATAGATGACATCACTTCAAGAATTACCTTTAGAACTAGTGATACCACAGAAACAGGGCTTCTTAGACAGGGTCAGGGAAGTCCTATTAATTACTGTTCTGACTCGATTCTTGCCACTATTTCAGCTTGAATTACTATGGTCATTAATGGGGAGCTCTGATTGGCAGCCTGTGTCATGTGCTGGAAGATAAGAATCATGTGACTGACAAAACATCATATGGAGGCAGACACACCAGGAAACATTGTATTTTGCTGATACTATTGGTAAATTAGGAGGATGTAACCAGCAGAGCCAGTGGCCATCTTGCTTGCCATGTGGATAGAGCCCATTTACAAAGCTGTGGTCATCCTCAATGCTCTTCAGTGAATATTTCTGGCTTCCTAACTTTTAAGCACACAGTAGGGTTGCATTTCCAGGCCTCCTTGTGGTGATGGCATCACTTTCTCTGGATAATAAATCATGAGAGGAAATGATGTGTTACTTCTGGGTGGAGGATTTAATTACTGATATGAAAGCCGCCAGAGCTCCTCCCCTTCAGCACAGCACTTGACAACATTGGAGATGGTGTTTGCTTCCATCAGTCTGAATTATTCCTTAATTATTAATGTGGTCAGGGCCTCCCTGTTGGATGCTAATAGACATATATTATAATCAAGGAAGGAACCCTTGTTCAGTCTTAAGTCAACTATATTTTCATATTTGGTCACTGCAACATGTCTAGTCCATCCTGACCATCCTAAGATTATGTAAACTTCCATATCTGGTAATTGCATTCAGTCGTTCTCACAACTGTTGCACTTGGCCAAGTAGTGAGGCAGATATTGCCAATATTTATTTCTGTATTTGTTCTTCTCATAACCAGCTTTTTAATTTTCATACCAAATGTACATAGAAAGTTTGGTGATCAGTCATGCCACATCTTCCTAAAATGTTTGTCATTGACTCCAGCGAGTGCCTTTTATAAACTGAGTGCAATTTGTCTATTAGAAGACACTAATGTCTTCCCCATCATGCAGCTTCAGTACCTAAATTCTGAAAGGAATTAAACTACCTTCCAAACCTGTGTTTGGTTTAAAGTCTGAATGAAAGGATTATATGCTCTAGTGCAGCAATAGAAATACTAAATGGGTGATATTTCACAAAGAAAAGACCCTGTACAATTTCCAAAATTCCTCTGTTGAATTTGTAAGTTATGTTGACTTATAAGCTGTATATATCTTTTTTCTTCAGGGTTCCTTTTCCTCTGCAACAGAATGTCAAGAAAACAGTGAGTTTCTGTTGCTTACTAACCAACAACAACAAAATTTCCCCAATGACATATTTAAGAATGACATCAAGGTAATGTACAACCTCATGTCTATCTTTGTATAACTGGAACTTTCAGCTGAGGAGACAGCAGGTATAACAGATAGGAATTTCTACTGAGAGTTAAAAAATCAAGATGCAAATTTTCAAAGGAAATAAATTAAGAAGGGGTTTCACTGCTGTGAGATAGGTTCATGCAAAAAGGGTGATGTAAGAATTAGATTGTTGGAGATTTTTCAGGGTTTGGTGAAAAGTGTTTCTTGGGCATAAAGTGTGCTGTGATTCTTGCCCTTGCCCTTGGTCAGGGTTGGGAGCATCCTAATGATAGGCACTTCGTTAGGAACATGGAGATGTTGAGATGGCATTCCTGTAGTCATAGGCACTGAGCCCCAGACTGTGAACATCAGCTGCTTTGCCGGTGGAGTTGCTGTACAGGTTTTGGATTGGTCTGTGCCCCCAAAGTTTCTTTGGGAAAAAGGTGAATGAATTTTACCTGGGGATCAAAGGATGGCCACATGGGAGAACAAGGCTGAAGCCATTTGAAATCTAGCTGAAAAAGTCTCTTGGAATTTCTGAGGCCTCCCTAAAGAGAGTGTATGTGGCAAATGGCTAAAAAAGAATGGGCTAAGTGGGAGAAGCATGAAGATATCTTGGGCTTTGGGAAGAACAACAATGCTCCCAGGTGGGAAACCTCTCAGGAAGGCACAGTGTCAACAGCAAAGTAATCAGCTTTAAGCATTTGTTAGCCCAGGAACACAAAACTATCTTAAAATGTGGCTGATTAAACAAGAACTTTCCTATTTCTTTCTTTCCCACTACTTTGACCCCCATGGCTTCAGGAACAGTGATGGGAAGTACTTCTGCAGGAAACTGGCCTCTAGTAAGGGCTATCTCAGGGGGACATTACAGCCTGCAGGTCTAGATTATGTTATGTGGTTGGACCTTTTATCTATAGAGTTGAGATAATGCTTGGGACTCAAAGTGGCTGGCTTTTATCTTTAAGAATGAACTGGTGAACTATTCCATCAGCAGGCTTAAAGCGATTCAAGAGTATCCTATGAACATACATTCATGGGACATATTTGTTCAACTGACTTGTTATGTTCATTAAGGCTTACATTTGAATAAAGAAATGGCCTCTCTAGTCTCCAAATGATACTTCTTTAAATACTTCTTCCCCAAATATACTTCTTTCTAAGATGCACAAATTTCTCATATACTTATAATTGATATGTATATTCAATGTGAATTTTTTATTCTTTCTAAAAATGTTTCCATAATATTAATAGTGCATCTTAAAATTGCTTGAATCTTAGAATTTAGGAAACACATTATTCTAAAGGGACTATGAAATGTTTTACACAACAGGTTACATAATTTTATGTTAAATATTGGAGCAGATTGCTGGGGGCTAAATTCATGCAGCCATTCAAAAACATGCAGTTTCAATTAAGGAACCTATAGTTTAAAAAAACTAGGATTTGATCTTGGATTTTCTACATAATAGTTAGCATCACATGTTTTGAAAGGTGCAATCATTAAGAATCCTGCTTTCAAAAAAAGTGAGCAGGTAACTTAATACAATAAGTTGTTTTATTAACTGCAACTATTGTGATCTGAAATATCACCTAACTTTTAAAGACATGAAGGTTCATTTTATTCTCAACTTTGTTTAAATATGAGATGAAAGATGTTTGGATTTGTTTTGAATGAGAAAAATACAAGTATTGTTACCTATTTGTTTTAGCCCACATTAGCCCACAAGAGCCTTGGATTCAAATGCTCATCTCTCAAGTTCCAGTCCAATGTTTCCTTTTTTATTTCTCTCTGCTTTGAGATACATCAGAAAAATATAACATTGTTATTGGCAAAAAAAATCATTATATCCACACTGACTACCCATATCACTTATAATATACATTCCATTTCCAGATAAGTAAAAATGAATTAAACTCAGAGATAAGAACATACACTCTATGCTGTAAGATGTTAATAATTTAACAAGTAAGCCATCATGTTTGTTGAGCCCTGCTATTGTCAAGGAAATCTTTGGAGAGAAGAATACACAGAAAGTGTAAGACGCAGTTCCTACTCTGCAGGATATGAATGTTTTACCAGAGGAAATTGGTATCTGTGAAAAATAAAATGCAAATAGGACCACATGGTAAGAGCCCAAGGAGAGGCCCAGATGCTGAATGTGGAGGAATCCCACATTCTCACCACTTCTAATACCATCTAGAATGGGCTGATTCCTAAATTACTGTTAGTAGCCTAGACCTCCTTAGTAAGTTCCATTTTTCATGGTGTCCACATTTTCAACTACCTTTTAGACACTTTTCACCTGACATCCTCAGGGTGACCCAAATGACCATCCTCCTCCCACAGCACTTGGTCCTGCTCCTGTATTTCTTTATAAAGACATTACAATTCCCCAGTTGCTGAACCCATAAACCTCAAATTTGTCTTAGAATGCTGTTCATCTTTATACAGCCACACAGCCACATTTAATTATCACAAAGACCCGCTGCTTCTTGCTCCAACATATATTTTATTTTGTATTTTGTGTTCATGTGCAATCAACTTTTGTCTTTGTTATAGCAATAACTATTTTTTTCCTGTATTATTAACTCATGTTTTCTCCCGGAATACGGCTTGCTTTTTTCCTTTTCTGATAATCTCTTTGAAGGGCAGAGTTTCATATTAACGAAATCCAGCTTATCAATTTTTCTTTTATCATTCTTTTTGTACGTATCTAGGAAATAAATGCTTAACTTGAGGTAATGAAAATTTTCTCTTGTTTTTTTGCAGAAGTTTTATATTACTTTTCAGTTACATTTAGGTTTATAGCCTATTTCTAGTTAACATTCTTGTAGATGTGGGGAAGGAACTAAGCTCATTTCTTAAAACTTTATTTTTATTGAGATATAATGAATATATATTAGTTTTAGGTGTATGACATACTGCTTTGATATATGTGTATATTATGAAATCATCACCACAATTAAGTCTAGCTAACATTTATCACCACACATTTAGTTACAAATTTTATTCTTGTGATGAGAAATTTTAAGATGTACTCTCCGAGCCACTTTCAAATGTACAATACAGTTTTAACTGTCACCAGTCTGTCCATTTCATCCCTATAACTTCTTTATTTTTTTATTTTGGCATCATTAATGTACATGAACAACATTATGGTTACTAGACTCTACCCATTATCAAGTCCCCACCACATACCGCATTACAGTCACTGTCCATCAGCGCAGTAAGATGCTATAGAATCACTACTTGTCTTTGTGTTATACTGCTTTCCCCTTGACCCCCTGCTATATTATGTGTGCTAATCATAATGCTCCTTTTTTCCCCGCATCCCACCCTTCCCACCCATTCTCCCCAGTCCCTTTCGCTTTGGTAACTGTTAGTCCATTCTTGGGTTCTGTGAATCTGCTGCTGTTTTCTTCCTTCAGTTTTTTCTTTGTTCTTATACTCCATATACGAGTGAGATCATTTGATACTTGTCTTTCTCTGCCTGGCTTATTTCACTGAGCATAATACCCTCTAGCTGCATCCATGTTGTTGGAAATGGTAGAATTTGTTTTCTTCTTATGGCTGAATAATATTCCATTGTGTATATGTACCACCTCTTCTTTATCCATTCATCTACTGATAGACACTTAGGTTGCTTCCATTTCGTGGCTATTGTAAATAGTGCTGCAGTAAACATAGGCGTGCATATGTCTTTTTTCAAACTGGGCTCCTCCATTCTTAGGGTAAATTCCTAAGAGTAGAATTCCTGGGTCAAATGGTATTTCTATTTTTAGTTTTTTGAGAAACCTCCATACTGCTTTCCACAATCGTTGAGCTAATTTGCAGTCCCACCAGCAGTGTAGGAGGGTTCCCTTTTCTCCACATCCTCGCCAACATTTGTTGTTGTTTATGTTTTGGACGGTGGCCATCCTAACTAGTATGAGGTGATACCTCATTGTGGTTTTAATTTGCATTTCTCTGATAATTAGTGATGTGGAGCATCTTTTCATGTGCCTGTTGGCCATCTGAATTTCTTCTTTGGAGAAGTGTCGGTTCAGATCCTCTGCCCATTTTTTAATTGGATTATTTGCTCTTTGTTTGTTGAGGTGCGTGAGCACTTTATATAATTTGGATGTTAACCCTTTATTGGATATATCATTTATGAATATATTCTCCCATACTGTAGGATGTCTTTTTGTTCTATTGATGGTGTCCTTTGCTGTAGAGAAGCTTTTCAGGTTGATATAGCCCCACTTGTTCATCTTTGCTTTTGTTTCCCTTGCCCAGGGAGATATGTTCATGAAGCAGTAGCTCATGTGTATGTCGAAGAGATTTTTGCCTATGTTTTTTTCTAAGAGTTTTATGGTTCCATGACTTATATTCGGGTCTTTGATCCATTTCTAATTTACTTTTGTGTATGGGATTAGACAATGATCCAGTTTCATTCTCTTCCATGTAGCTGTCCAGTTTTGCCAACACCACCTGTTGAAGAGGCTGTCATTTCCCCATTGTATATCCGTGGCTCCTTTATTGTATATTAATTGACCATATATGTTTGGGTTAATATATGGACTCTCTATTCTGTTCCACTGGTCTGTGGGTCAGTTCTTGTGCCGGTACCAAATTGTCTTGATTACTGTGGCTTTATAGTAGAGCTTGAAGTTGGGAAGTGAGAGCCCCCCTGCTTTATTCTTCCTTCTCAGGATTTCTTTGGATATTTGGGGTCTTTTGTAGTTCCATATGAATTTTAGAACTATTTGTTACAGTTCATTGAAGAATGCTGTTGGTATTTTGATAGGGATTGCATTAAATCTGTAGATTGCTTTAGGCAGGATGGCCATTTTGACAATATTAATTCTTCCTACCCAGGAGCATGGGATGCATTTCCATTTGTTAGTGTCCTCTTTAATTTCTCTTGAGAATGTCTTATGGTTTTCAGGGTATAGGTCTTTCACTTCCTTGGTTAGGTTTATTCCTAGGTGTTTTATTCTTTTTGATGAAATTGTGAATGGAATTGTTTTCCTGATTTTGCTTTCTGCTAGTTCATCATTAGTGTATAGGAAAGCAACAGATTTCTGTGTGTTAATTTTGTATCCTGCAACTTTGCTGAATTCAGATATTAGTTCTAATAGTTTTGGAGTGGAGTCTTTAGGGTTTTTTATGTAAAATATGTCATCTGCAAACAGTGACAGTTTGACTTCTTCCTTACCAATCTGGATGCTTTTTATTTTTGTTTTGTCTGATTGCCGTGACATGACCTCCAGAACTATGTTGAATAAAAGTGGGGAGAGTGGGCATCCTTGTCTTTTTCTCGATCTTAGGTGAAAAGCTTTCAGCTTCTTGCTGTTAAGTATGATGTTGGCTGTGGTTTTGTCATATGTGGCCTTTATTATGTTGAGGTACTTGCCCTCTATACCCATTTTGTTGAGAGTTTTAATCAAGAACGGATGTTGAATTTTCTCGAATGCTGTTTCAGCATCTATGGAGATGATGATATGGTTTTTGTCCTTCTTTTTGTTGTTGTGGTGGATGATGTTGATGGATTTTCGAATGTTGTACCATCCTTGCATCCCTGAGATGAATCCCACTTGATCAAGGTGTATGATCCTTTTGATGTATTTTTGAATTTGGTTTGTTAATATTTTGTTGAGTATTTTTGCATCTATGTTCATCAGGAATATTGGTCTGTAATTTTCTTTTTGGGGGGAGGTTTTGCCTGGTTTTGGTATTAGAGTGATGATGGCGTCATAGAATGAGATTGGAAGTATTCCCTCCTTTTCTATTTTTTGGAAAAGTTAAGGGGAATGGGTATTATGTCTTCTCTAAATGTCTGATAAAATTCAGTGGTGAAAGATGCTCCACATCACTAGTCATCAGAGAAATGCAAATTAAAACCACAATGAGATATCACCTCACACCAGTGAGGATGGCCAACATCCAAAAGACAAACAACAACAGATGTTGGCGAGGATGTGGAGAAAAGGGAACCCTCCTACACTGCTGGTGGGAATGTAAATTAGCTCAACGATTGTGGAAAGCAGTATGGAGGTTCCTCAAAAAACTCAAAATAGTAGGAATCCCACTCCTAGGAATTTACCCTAAGAATGCAGCAGCCCAGTTTGAAAAAGATATATGCACCCCTATGTTTATTGCAGCACTATTTACAGTAGCCAAGAAATGGAAGCAACCTAAGTGTCCATCAGTAGGTGAATGGATAAAGAATATGTGGTATATATGCACAATGGAATATTATTCAGCCATAAGAAGAAAACAAATTCTACCATTTGCAGTAACATGGATGGAGCTAGAGGGTATTATGCTCAGTGAAATAAGCCAGGCAGAGAAAGACAAGTACCAAATGATTTCACTCATCTGTGGAGTATAAGAACAAAGAAAAAACTGAAGGAACACAACAGCAGCAGATTCACAGAAGCCAAGAATGGACTAACAGTTACCAAAGGGAAAGGGACTGGGTGGGGGAGGGATAAGGGGAAAAAAGGGCAATTACAATTAGCACACATAATGTAGCAGGGGTGGGCATGGGGTAGGGGGATACAGGCAAGGCAGTATAACACAGAGAACTTCTATAAAGTTGTCCATTTCTTCTAGGTTATCCACCTTGTTAGGATATAGATTTTCATAGTATCCTCTAATAATTCTTTCTGTTTCTGTGGTGTTCATCATGATTTTTCCTTTCTCATTTCTGATTCTGTTTATGTGTGTAGATTCTCTTTTTCTCTTAATAAATCTGGCTAGGGGGTTATCTATTTTGTTTATTTTCTCAAAGAACCAGCTCTTGGTTTCATTGAATTTTTTCTATTTTATTCTTCTCAATTTTATTTATTTCTTCTCTGATCTTTATTATGTCCCTCCTTCTGCTGACTTTGGGCCTCATTTTTCTTCTTTTTCCAGTTTCAATAATTGTGGCTTTAGACTCTTCATTTGGGATTGTTCTTCCTCCTTTAAATAGGCCTGGATTGCTATATACTTTCCTCTTAGAACTGCCTTTGCTGCGTCCCACAGAAGTTGGGGCATTGTGCTGTTGTTGTCATTTGTCTCCATTTATTGCTTTATCTCTGTTTTAATTTAGTCATTGATCTATTGATTATTTAGAAGCATGTTGTTAAGCCTCCATGTGTTTGTGAGCCTTTTTGTTTTCTTTGTACAATTTATTTTTAGTTTAATACCTTTGTGATCTGAGAAGTTGTTTGGTACAATTTGAATCTTTTTGAATTTGCTGAGGCTCTTTTTGTGGCCTAATATATGATCTCTTCTTGAAAATATTCCATGTGCACTTGAGAAGAATGTGTATCCTGCTGCTTTTGAGTGAAGTGTTCTATAGAAGTCTCTTAGGTCCATCTATTCTAATGTGTTGTTCAGTGCCTCTGTCTCTTTACTTATTTTCTGTCTGTTTGATCTGTCCTTTGGAGTGAGTGGTGTGTTAAAGTCTCCTAAAATAAATGCATTGCATTCTATTTCCTCCTTTAATTCTGTAGGTATTTGTTTCACATATGTCAGTGCTCCTGTGTTGGGTGCATAGATATTTATAATGGTTATATCCTCTTGTTGTACTGACCCCTTTATCATTATGTAATGTCCTTCTTTATCTCTTGCTACTTTCTTTGTTTTGAAGTGTATTTTGTCTGATATAAGTATTGCAACACCTACTTTTTCCCTCCCTATTGTTTGCATGAAATATCTTTTTACATCCCTTCACTTTCAGTCTGTGTATGTCTTTGCATTTGAAGTGGGTCTCTTGTAAGCAGCATATAGATGGGTCTTGCTTTTTATCCATTCTATTACTCTGTGTCTTTTGATTGGTGCATTCAGTCCGTTTAGATTATGGGTGATTATTGATAGATATGTACTTATTGCCATTGCAGATTTTGGATTCGTGGTTACCAAAATTTCAAGGGTAGCTACTTTACTGTCTAACCATCTAACTTATCTCACTTATTATGCTATTATAAACAGTCTGATGATTCTTTATGTCTCTCCCTTCTTATTCTACCTCCTCTACTCTTTATATGTTAAGTGTTTTGTTCTGTACTCTTTTGTGTTTCCCTTGACTGCTTTTGTGGATAGCTGATATTATTTTTTGCCTTGAGTTAGTATTTGGTTGGTCTGCTTTCTTTGCTATGATCTTATTTTCTCTGGTGATATCTATTTAGCCTTAGAGTACTTCTATCTAGAGCAGTCCATTTAAAACACCCTCTAGAGGTGGTTTGTGGAAGGCAAATTCCCTCAACTTTTGCTTGTCTGGAAATTGTTTAATCCCTCCTTAAAATTTGAATGATAGTCTTGCTGGATACAGTATTCTTGGTTCAAGGCCCTTCTGTTTCATTGCATTAAATATATCATGCCATTCTCTTCTGGCTTTTAAGGTTTCTGATGAGAAGTCTGATGGTAGTCTGATTGATCTTCCTTTGTAGGTGATATTCTCTCTCTCTCTGGTTCCTTTAATACCCTGTCATTGTCTTTGATCTTTGCCATTTTAATTATTATATGTCTTGGTGTTGTCCTCCTTGGGTCCCTTGTGTTGGAGATCTGTGGGCTTACATGGTCTGAGAGACTATTATTTCCTTCACCAGCTAGGGGAAGTTTTCATCAATTATTTCTTCAAAGACACTCTCTATCCCTTTTTTTCTCTCTTCTTCTGATATCCCTATTATGCAAATATTTTTCTGTTTGGATTGGTCACACAGTTCTCTTAACATTCTTTTATTCCTAGAGATCCTTTTATCTCTCTCTGCCTCAGCTTCTTTGTATTCCTGTTCTTTGATTTCTATTCCATTGATAGTCTCGTGCACCTCATCCAGTCTGCTCTTAAGTCCTTTTATTGATTGTTTCATTTCTGTTACCTCCCTCCAGACTTCATCCTTTAGCTCTTGCATATTTCTCAGCAGCTGCATCAGCATGGTTATGACTTTTATTTTGAATTCTTTTTCAGGAACATTGGTTATATCTATCTCGCCAGACTCTCTCTCTGGCATTGTTTGAGTGATTTTGGATTGGACCAGGTTCTTCTGCCTTTTCATGGCAATAGAAGTGACCACTGGCACATGTGTCAGCTGGAAGAACATAGTCCCTTCCTGCTTGCTGGTCGCCTTGCCCTTCTCCGCTGCCTGTGCTGGTTACGCGCACACAGGGAGCGTGCCAGGTGTGTTCTGCGAGAACGGTGCCTTTTCGTGCCTTCCGGACTTTGCGCTGGCTTCTTCTGTCTGTGCCAAGTAGCTGCGTGCTGGCGGCAGCCTCTGGGTCTGACCCAGTTAGCTACGTGCTGGGAGAAGACTCTGTGTGGTTGCTGTGAGCGGTGCTGTTCCCCAGCTCATCTGCAGCAGTAGCGGGTCAGCCAGTTTGCTTGCAGCGCTGGCGGGGGGGAATGAAAGGCAGGCTGCTTATTGTCATGAAGGGTTTTGGAGCTGCATTGCCACCCAGGGGGTTAAGGTACCTAGAGTTCCTTAAGATTTCAGCCTTCTGGGCTGAGTGTGCCGGGATGATTTTGTCCACCTGTTAAACACTTGTCCCTTTAAGACTGTTAAAGCACCCAGTTTTCTTTTGTCTCAGGGGAGCCGGCCTTGGAGACCCACTCGCAGTCTCCATCTCGGATTTTACTTTTCCATTTCTCTAATCTCCAGAGCACCATGCAATGTGTGTCTGTGTTCCCGGTGCAGATTACTAGGGCTAGTTATTTAGCAGTCCTGTGCTTCCACTCTCTCCCCACTCTGATTCTTTTCCTCCCGCCAGTGAGCTTGGGTGGGGGAGTGCTGGGGTCCCACCAGGTGACGGCTTTGTACCTTACCGTTTTCGTGAGATGCTGAGTTCTTACAGATGTAGATGTAGCCTGGCTGTTGTACTGTATCTTCTGGTCTCTCTTTTAGGAGTAATTGTATTTGCTGTATTTTCAAAAATATATATGGTTTTGGGAGGAGATTTCCATCTCCCTATTCATGCTGCCATCTTGAGCTGGGTCCTCCCTATGACTTCTTTAATACCTGGAATTTTGTGTATTTTGTCACCTTTACCCATTTCACCCATCCCCCAAATATTCGCCTCTGGCAACTACCAGTTTTTACCCTTTATCTATGGGTTCAAGTTTTTTGATTTGGGGTTTTTTTTGTTTGTTTAAATTATTCATATATGTGAGATTGTACAGTAATTCTTTGACTCATTTCATTTGGCATAATACCCTTAAGGTCCATACATATTATTGAAAAAGAAGGATTTTCTTCCTTTTTATGGCTGAATAATATTCCATTGTGTGTATGTATACTGCATTTTCTTTATTCATCCATTGATGGACACTTTTCAAGTCTTGGCTATTGTAAACAATGCTGCAGTGAAATTGGGGTGTAGATAGCGTTTTGAACTAGCATTTTTGTTTCCTTCAGTTAAATATCCAGAAGTGGAATTGCTGTGTTATATGGTTTTTCTGTTTCTATTTATTTTTAGGAACCTCCACAACTGTTTTCCACAGTGGCTGTGCCAATTTACACTCCTACCAACAGTGTAGGAGGATTCCCTTTTCTCCACATCAGGACTGGTTACCTCTTGTTGATATTAGCCATCTTAACAGGTGTGATGTGATATCTCACTGTGATTTTGGTTTACATTTCTCTGATGATCAGTGATCTTTTCATGTACCTGTTGGCCATCTGTATGACTTCTTTGGAAAAATGTCTATTTGGATCCTAAGCCAAATTTTAACTGGATTTTTTTTAGCTATTGGGTTTTGTGACCTCTGTATACTTTGGATATTGACCCCTTATTGGACAGGATTTGAAAATCTTTTTCTCATTCTTCAGGTTGTATTTTTTGTCTTGATAGTTTTTGTTTATGGGGCAGGTAATAGCCTCTTACTGGTTTCCTTCATCTCAGTTTCATTCTTACCAGCTCCATTCCACTACTTTGCCATCAGAATTATCCTTTAATAACACAGATTGCTCATCTGAGCCTCTGTGTAAAAACTGTTCTTATTGGTTTTCAAAGTCTGACCATTGGAAACTATTGAAGTGTAACTTTGTTTCTTTCCCCCCATCAATTACACTGTACTGTAAATACCCTATTATGGTATATTCCAGTTAGAGCTGCTTCACTTCATTCATATATTCATTAATTTAATAATTCCCAAACACCAATTGAGCAACTACTACCGTCCCAATAAAGAACTTAGGTTCTTGGGACAAGGCATTGAAAAGTACAAAGTCCTTTATCTCAAAAGTATATATTCTGACAGAGAAACAGACATAAATTTTTTTAAAATTATTATATCAGCACATGTGTGTATGCATGTTCTGTATATATATAACCTCAGATAATGTTATGGAGACAAATAAAAAGGTAGATTTGGGGGCTATGCCTTAGTGCTGAAATGACTTTTTTTTATTAAGGTATCATTAATATACAAACTTATGAAGGTTTCACATGAACAGCATTGTAGTTATTACATTCACCCATATTATCAATTCCCACACACACACACCATTGGAGTCACTGTCTGTCAGCTGAAATGACATTTATGAAAAGAACTGGAGTGAGTGAGTGAGGTATAGAGAAGAAAAGAAGACACAGGGAAGAGCAGGTAGCCCATGTTCATTGAATACTTTCTATACTATTTCAAGTCTGCTAATAAGCCCATGGAATTAATTATTAACTGATGATAGCTTATTTTGCATTCTTTCTATAATTTACTTCTAAGTTCTGTATTATTTTAAGCACATCAATCATCTTTTCCACTATATCCTGTAACATATTTATCCTGGGTCGGTTCTGGTTCTGATTCTATTGATAGTGTGACCCATGTCCAAGACAGAAAACTATCTTGCTTCAATACATTGTATAATTTTTGTGTGATATGCTGCATAGCTTGTGTAAAGTACAGTAGAGAATAAAATATTACCACCATAAAAGGGCATACTTCTGTCATGTTTCTGACATGCTGAGTCGATCTAATCTATAGATGATTTGAGATTGAGTTTTGAAGTTATGATTAGATTCAGCTCACCATTAGCTTCAAGTGTTGTGAAGATAGAATCAGGACTTTCCCTCCAGGTTTTGGGATATGAGCGCCAGTGAAACCCTGGAAGTATCCTTCTGCTGTGAAGCCAGGCTGGTAGGTTTCTTCTGTCTGTGTTTGTCTCTGCCTGTCTTTCTCTTTTAGCTAGATCATCCCTTTTGCTCTCCAGTCCTGCCCCCAGTTTTCCCTTCTTAAGGAAATTTCTTTGCCCTGCTATGCTGCCCAAGCCTTCAGAGGATGTGCAGTGCCTTGGAGAAAACTGTTTGCTGTCCTGCCTCAACCCTGGCTTGGGCTGCTATCACCTGACCCTTGTGAAATGCTGCTGTGCTCAGGCAGGCTTGTCTCAAGTCTCCTGCCCCACCCAGTCTTCAGCAGGCCTCTCTCTGCCTTGCTCTTGTAGAGGTTCTATACCCAGGGGGCAGGGCTGGGGAAGCCTCAGCAGTTCCGTCCTAGTCTTTGACATGCCATCCCATGCACCTGGCCTTTTCAATAAGTCAAATAATTTTGTATAAAGGAATCAATACCAGAAAATTTGAATTTAGTAGCTTTCCACTTTGATCAGTGAATTTTGTGTTCCATTCAATCAATTTTACTCTCATCTCAATCAAGATTGTGAGGCTTTTAGGGAAGCCAAATGTGAATGAGGTGGGGTAGTGACTTGGACAGTATAAAACCTCCTACCCTACGTTTTCTGGAGGCTAGACAACTCGATATCTGCAGGGTATTCTCATACTTGAAGGTAGAATGAATAATGATTTTAGAAGGGTGCTAAAGAAGATTCCTATGGCAAACAATTGAAATCAGTGTGTTCACTTTTTCCTGAGCACTGATGTTAGGAGCTGTCTTACCAATGGGTTTCAGCCCCCGACAAGTTCACTATGGATGAGACCAAAGAAATGACAGTGGATGGAATGTTCTTGGGGTGAAAGGGTTTATACCCAACTTTATTCCCACAGTGGCAGGTCAATCACTAGAATCCTGTCCACTCAGAGCGAGTCTCCATGCAGCAAGCCGGTCTCTGCCTCTGGTCCTCACTGCCCCGACAGCTGTCTTAGTCTCTGTCCTTGGCATTGCCACCACTCCAATCTCTGCTCTCCTGCAGCCTTGCAGCCGTGCCACTGTGTCGCCCAAAGCACTCGGCAGAGCTCTTTATATAGAGTCAATAACAACGTATTGCCCACACATGTGTAGTGAACTAGCTGACCAGGGCCAGGTGAGAATCCTGGCCATAGGAACCTTCACTTTATCCATAGGAGCTTTGTTCAGTGCTGTGTTTGTTTTTACAACTGACAGTACTGTTCCCACAAAAGGGAGAGAGTTAAGATCAGAGGTCACGCACGCACTGAGAGTATAAGTGTGAACTGACAGAAGCTAAAGATCACCTCTGGGTTATGGTATATTAAAGACTTTTGCTGTCCCTCAACTTGATGAAGATCAACCACTACTTCTGTACAGTGGAAACTATCCCATAAAAAGGAAACTGGGTTTGAAAGCTGTTTGAAATAAATGTATTTTATTGGAAAATAACAGGCCAGGCTCTATAAGTTAGCAGTTAAACTTTCCAGTGCTGGAATATAAAAATAGGTCAGAGACATATTAAAACAGATCATGGTGAAGCTGTTCCCAGTGATTGTCACAGGTATGCCAGCAGCAGCATGTCATAGATAATATGGGTTTTCTTCCTAGGAAGTTTCAGTATAACTAGATAGGTTCAAAGTGGCAGTCACTCATAAACCCATAAATGGTAATGATTTCTCTTAAGTCAGTTTCTCCTCTCACTCACTCTAGTCTGCCACCCCTTTATAGCCCATTTTTCTTAATAATCAACACCTGGGAGAAAGACAGATGGCCACACCTCTTAAGTAACTGTAGCAGTTCTTTCCAAGGCAGAGTGCTGGCTACAAAAGCTGTTCTCCAGTAACTACTCCCTTGGCTGTGTTGAAGATTCTGGTATAAAACTAAGGAAGTACAGTAAAATGGAATGAACATAAAAACTTAAATTGGAACCAACATATCCTCTACCTAGTGCAGCATTTTTTAAAATTGAATCAGTTGCCAATATTTTATGTTGGAAGATTGCACAGAAAAAAATTCCAGTTTCCTGACTTCACCTTAAGGGTTTGGAAATTTGAATTCTGGAGCTGCATTCTCACATGACCACATCCAGTGGTTACTAAGCAGGGACTGCCCTTTTCCGTAGGATTAAGACTTGAAAGAGGAAAAATTCCCGTGTGTGTGTGTGTGTGTGTGTGTGTGAACCCCAAATTAATGAATGTAAATTTTTTTGTTAAGTGGAGATGGCTAATCGAATCATTTATTGCATTTCTAAACCCTAAACCCTAAGCATGCAGAGAAGCAAGCCTTACAGGTATTTATCCTTCACCTCTCATCTGTTTGATTCTGCTTGCAGTTTGCTACCATAGGACAGTAAATAGGTAACTGGATTCACTCTAGAGAGGAGATGTAGAAAAGAATTGTGGAAGTATATTTCCCATGGCTGTCTCTCTTGGTATATCTCTTAGATGGGATGTGACCCCATCAAAAGAAGAAGCTGTGTCAGGAGAAAATAATTATCATCTTCCAAATTGCTACAGTTTTTCTGGAGGCAATTTTATTAAGGAGTTTATAAAAAGCCTTAAAAGCTTCATACTTGGGAATAGAGTTTGAAGAAGTAAGCAGAGATGGGATCAAACATTTATTGTGTTGGAATTTATAATAGCAAAAATAAAATTTAGAAACTGAAATATTTAATGTTAGAATAAATCCTTATGAATTAGAGCTATGTAGCCACTGGAAGTAATATTTAAAAGTATGTTCAATGATGCTGCAAATGTCCATGATATATTATAAAATGGACAAAAGCAGCACAATTCAAATTCCTTGAAACTCATTTGTTTGAAGAAACACAGAAAAAAAATTCATGATAATATTAATACTAATCATCTAGAATAGTGGCTTGTTTTTCTCCTTCCTATAATTTGAAATTTTTGCCATGAACAAATACAATTTTTATAACTGGGAAAGTGGTTATTTTAAAATCCTTTCTTCCTATTTCCCTTCTAGTTTTCCTTTTAGACACCATTCCTTCCCAACCTTCAACCACTGGAGTCAAAAGAATGAATAAAGATCACAACAGTCGCCAAGTGATTGGTAGTAGAGCATCTTAAGCACCAGGCTACTTGAATTCAAGTTCCAGGTCAGATACTTTTTTGCCTTTTTTTTTTTCCTCAGTCTCCTTATCTGAAAAAGATGTGTAATAATACTTAACAGGGTTATAAGAGTTAAATAAGTTAATATTTTAAAGCACTTAAAATAGAGCCCAGTTTATTTGAGATGCTCTGTTGAGTGAATGGGTGAAATATAGTGTGAGAGATGGCAATGATGACACTTTCAAATTTAGGTTGAAATGTTCTGAGAGTGTTATTTTGTTTCCTTTGGATTTTTGAAGTGGCCAGAGACCATCTGTAGTTCATGGTGCTGTACGCAGCACCAGAGTCACTGCAAGTGCCGCTGACCACCTAGTGACAGTGTATCAAGAGTCTTCAATTCTTCCTTCTAGACTCCCAAAGGAACAGGGCTCATGAGCATTGCTAGAGGGTTTGACTGAGCGTGCAGCTTTGACTGAGAGAGAGATAATTTAATGGAACATTAAAGGAGGCCATAAACTCAGATCAAACTGCCAGGATGCATAGTTTGCCTGTCTCAGAAGAATCTGGAAACTATCACTTAATAGTCTAGTGGCAGTGTTCTGGGGCCAATAAAAAAAATAAAACAAAAATTCACATTAGAGGTTTTCCTAACCAACTAATTACAAATGAGATTAAGTTCTGTGCACTAGTCTAGGGACTTTAGGAAAAGGGATGCTTTTATTTTAATGGAAATATGTACATTTCCTCACTTGGAAAATATTCATGGGCCTGAGGCTTTCTGTGTCAAAGGACCTAGAGCAACCATCCCCTGACTTTGCAGTTGGAAATTGCTTGATACCTTGTAAGCATTCAATAAATAATTCTTTTAAAATAAGAGCGATAAGGTAGCTAGAGTTATTTTAGGTAAATAAGCAATTTGCATTTTAGAACTTCCAGACGTATTTTCTAGTTTTAGCGTATTGGTCATTGTTAGCTTCCCAAGCTTGTAACCATTTGACCAATATCCCCTCGCCTTCCCTCCCAAAGATAGGTATAATTTTAATTTTAGGCATGTAGATTAAGTATGAGTATCTCAAAGCCAAGGCCTACCATCAATATTAGAAAAAAAAAGTCTGTTTATTGAACTTGCCAAACAAGCTGCCTGTCATTTTATTTACACGTGCTGGTCCCTCTGCCAAGAATACGCCATCTGTAGGTATTTGCATGTCATCTTTGGGTCTCTGATCAATGTCACCTTATCAAGGAGACCTTCTCCGCCTACCCTACATAATAAAGCAACCCCCCACTCACACTCAGGTTTCCTTTTCCTCTGGGATATGTAACAGTTTTCTGAAATACCAAATATTTCCTTGTTTGGGTGTTTTATTTTTGATGTCTTCCCAATTAAAATGAAAGCTCATGAGCCCAGGGGTTTGATATAATTTCTATTCTCAGTGCTCGACCGAGTGCCTGGGTGCAAAGTAGGTGCTCAACAGATATTTAAACAAATGAACAAATGAGTGAATTTTACGGAGAACCTAGTGTTTTAATCTGCTTATATAGGATGCATTATCTCAGGTTATTTTCAAAATAGCCATAGGAAGTGAGAACTGTTATTTCTGCCTTTCAGAGAGGCAAAATCCTTCCTGAAGTTCATTCAGCTGGTGGGCGATGAAGAGCTGTGGTTCCGGCCCAGGAGATGCCAGAATGGCAGAGGCTATGTTACCATTGCCTGTCAGGCTCTGATCTGGCTCTGTTCTCATTGCAGCATCTGCCTTCCCTCAGCTGAAATCTCAGCCGTAGGAATTGTTCAGCAACCTGACCGTGCTATGATTGGGGTCCTGTTTTGTCACCACTTGTTGCCCCTCTGAAGGGCTGGAGTCCATTCCTGAGCCCTTCCCACCAGTGGTCCCCTCCCTCTGAGTAGAGTTCTCCCCTGTTGTCCACCTGCCCAGACTTTAAGCACCCCTGCCCCAAGGATCCTGCTCAGATTTCTACCCTCTCAAGTTAGACCCCAAGTCAAAGAGAGGGCTCAGTGGTTTGCTGTCTAAGGAACACTTCGTGTTCACCTCTCTGAAAGGCAGCCCTGGACTTAGAGCTGGACAGTCAGTGCAAACCGGGCAGATACAATCCCTGCCCATAAGGAGTTCTCAGTTTACTATTTAGAGGGAAAGTGTCTCACTGAATAAATGATTATTAAGTGTAATGAGGGTTTTCTGGATAGTTCTGTTGCAGGGTCAACACATTTGTTCTTGAAAGGGCCACAGTGAATATCTCATTGCAGCTGCTCCACTTGCCACTGTAGTGCAAAAGGGCCAAGGACGAGATATACATAAGTGGGCATGACTGTGTTCCAGTAACCTTTATTAATGAAAACGGCAGGAGGGCTGGATTCAAACTGCAGGCAATACTTTGCTGACCTCTTTTCTGGTGGACTTGGCTTGGGTGAGAACATTTCCCACAACCCCATGCCAGGAAGGTGTTGGGCTGGAATTGGTATGAGATTTTGGGGGGACAAAAGTGAAGCAGCACCCATCAAGCTACGAAGGGCTTTGGCAGTGTGAGTTGGGGAGAGCTGGATGGAGGTGCAAGTGGGTGCCAGCTCGTTTGCCGAGCGTCTGGCTCGCCTCCTTGTGGCTGGCTCTTTGTCCGGTGTGACCCCGGCTGCCTTTGAAACACTGTGCTGGGAGCTCACAGAAGACTGGCACTTTCCTTCAAACCAGGCCCACTCATGCCAAGCTTCCAGGTATCTCTGAAAACACTGAAACTTGTTCACCAGGCTATTCCTGTGGTAGGTGAGTGATTTTTCTCCTTTCTTTGGAATTTTCCTTCTTCTGATTTACCAACACTTGTCTGAGGTCTAACTCCTATAATAAACTTCTTATTCCAGTGCACCCATAGTACTTTCCTGATTGGACTGTTCTTAAAGGATACAGTCTAGAAGCATAGGAGGGTCTTCAGCCAGCCTTCAGCAACTTGCTACCAAGTGTTTCTCTCATTGATTGCATTTCTATTTCTTCCTATCTCCTCTTGTTCATTATTGCTTACTTTATCTGTATACGGCCTTTACCTTAATTTTATTATCTTAATTTTATTAATTTTCATTATCTTTATTTTCATTTTTATATTATAATTGATCTAAAGCTGGAGCTGGGCAGGATATTTTTGATAGAATTATATGCCCAGCCATTCATTAAGACACAGACTCTTGCAAACAGCCAATATTTGTTTGCTTTTTCACTTCCCCATGTCAGAAGACCTGATGGATGCCCTGGCTCAAGGGAGGTACAGACCCTGGGTATTGCTGTTAGACAATCTTGATTCAAATCCTCTGATTCTCTTTGTAGGCCTGGAAAAGCTGCTCACCATGTCAAAATCTACATTAGCTCCCATATTGCAAGGAAATCAATACCCATGGAGGGACAATGGGGGCTCAGTATCATATGATAGTATACGGATGGTATGCAGTATACAGATACGGATCCTTGGCACTGCTGCTGGACTCTTACTGGCTGTGAGGTTTCCTGTCACCATTTTTTGCCTGCTTCTCTGCCACGGCCTCCTCAGCCCACTCAGCAGCCTGATGTGGTCTGTTATGCCCTGTGTAATATCACTGTGGTCATATCATTGGGACAGCAAGGTGTCCCCTCCTATCAGGCCCATCACATGTGAACACTGCTGTCAGTGACAGTGACACACTGAGATGTGATGTCTCCACTCAGGGATGTTGGTGTGGGAAGAGAGAAGGTGGGAAGCCACGAGCCTCCAACTTCTAAATGAACATAAAAAATATTGATGGTTCTGACATATACCCCTAGGAATTCCTGTACCAGCAGACTATTTCTAAATAAAATAGGCAGATATAATTGCTACACATAGAATGCCCTATGTGGAGCCCCTTCTTCAAAGCATCAAACCTTACCTGGCCAAATGCTACTTCTTCCATGAAATTTTTTCTGATCCTTCCAGCCGCTAATTTCTCTTTTATCTAAATTCATATAATGCTTGATCGTTCTCTGATACAAATCATTTACACTAATGGATTATACCATAGCAGTTATAAATGGGAATTAAAGGTTGAAGCTTATATGCCAGATTTTTACTAGGTGTACCAACTTGGAAACAATTACTTTCTCATCTCAGTTTCCTAATCTTTAATATGGGATAATCATGGTACATATTGCCTGACATTATAAGCTGTTATTATTATCATACATAAGCATGTGGTTAGGTAAGTTCTGTTCCTCCCTTGTATGTGAATCACCTAGGAGAAAATCTGTTTGGTTTATGATACCTATGACTTTGATGTGTGTTGTAGATTCCCAAATCATGTTTGCTGAATGGAGAAATACATGAATGTACTTAGTTGACTAAAAATGATTCATGGGGAAGAAAAAAAAACAGATCAGTATGCTTGGATATATGTGCTTCCCTTAGATGTGTATTTAGGGTTAAACACCTTGTAGTATTTTCAATCCATAGACCTTTAAATATTTGAGGTCCCAAATTGCCCTCTTGCTGTGCTTTCTGCCTCTTGCTCTCAGAACTTATTTCTTACCCATTCTGAGCTAACCCCTGCTGGCATCAGTCCCATAAAAGAAAATGAATGTGCTTGTTTCTAAATAAATAATGACACTGTTGCTAGTTTTTTCCACAAGGGACTCTTTCCATGTCTTAATGGAGCAGTGAGACACACAGAGGCAGGACTTGTATGTTCTTTTCTTGAAATGGGAAGAGACATCTCAAGAGCAAATAGTTCACATTTGGCGGGGGGGGAGGTTCTACTGACACACATCTTAATTTACTGTTATAGAAAAGCTCTAGGTTACAAAGCTGACATCTGAAGAAAAGGTCTCAAGTGGGGAAATTTGACAATTTCTGCCTTTTCCATTACGCACGGATGATGGATGATTTCATAGTTATGACAGCTTGGGATATGGTTCTGGAAATCCTTTTCTTGTCAAATATACATTAAATGTATGTTTGTACCTGTGTATTTAATATCTTTTCCTTTTGTCTAAGTGTTAAATGGTGTAGCTTTCTCAATTGGTATTCTGACATCTGTAAGAAGGTGGGCCAGCAGCGGTTGGTCTTTTATCTTAGAGTTGGGACAGATCTTCATGAAGGACCACCTGGAACTGAAGAGGCAGCTGTAAATGAGAGTTCTGTGTCTGTGGGAAGTTCCTTCTTCCTTCCTCTTGCTTCCTTTCCCTCCTCTCCTTCTCTGGACTTCCTCCTTTCCCCCATGCTTCCACCCTCCCCTCCTCTTCTTTCCCTTTCTTCCCCCTCCCATTTCCCATTCCCCTCCTCCTTTTTTTCAAATGGCATGGTCAGTGCTTAGTGAAAAAGAAATTGCATAGCATACTGGTTCCTTTCAGTGAATAAGCATCGTCTCTAGAGATTTTTAATTATTAAAGTTGATCTGGTTCTGTCAGCCTTTCCCTGGGAGTCTTTGGTAATTTTGCCTGGAAATCTCTTCAGTCCTGTTTCCTTCTTTGATCATGAAGTGCCCCATTAGGACGACAAAGTGGCCTCTGATGTTGAGTGTAGATACGACACGTGAACTTCACTCTGAGTGTTTCATTCTTCACTTGTTGATTACAGCTTTATGGCTCACAAATAAAGCACAGCAAGAATAGTTAAAATCTAGGAAATTTATGTGTAGTAAATCACACACAGGATTGCCATTTCCTAAAAAAGAAAGCCTTCTAGTATTCTTTCGTATGTCTTGTTTATGGTCAAAATTGTGTTAACATCACATCCATGTAGACTTACCACAGTGATCCTTGATGACATGGAATCATAATGTGTTGAAGGTGGAAGGGAGCTCTGGAAATCACATAGCAATTTTCACTCTATTACATGGGTGATATTCAGGCTAATGACTGTGTCTTGGCCTAGAGCTAATTGATTACCAAGAGAAGCAGAAGAAAAATTCTAGTTAGCTATTACAAGCAAGTACAAGTGCTATTGCTTATTTCTGGTGAAGGCTGTCGGAGCATCAGGAAGCTGTGGATTCGTAAATTGTGATGACTACAAAATGGTGATATGAATGTGAGCATGGGCTCCATTGTCAGACTGCTTTAGGTTCAAATTCCATACTTTCTAGCTGGGTACCTTGGTCAGTTACTTAATTCTCTCTGGGTTCCTACTTCCCCAATCATAAGAGAAGGGAATAAGAAAGTGTAAAGTAAGTGTTTTCCTAAGTAATGGAATTAGTAAGTGATGGTCAGACCCCAAGTATACAGCAATATTTAGTTGTACATCATTAGTAATCATGGTTGTAGTGTTGGTGTGAGACTTCTTATTAGTGTTACATTTCTCTTCCCTGGACTAATTGTTCCTGTAGTGTTCAGGGTGTATGATACTCTACAATTGAGTTTATTTCAGTTCAAGGTTAAAATTAGGTGGGTTCTTAAGACCCTGATAAAATTACAGATAATCAATCCAGGAGAGTATGACCACTTTGGAAGCAGCCCTGAAAGAGATCTTTGCTATCTCAAATGATTTTAAACACTTTCAGGCCAACTATATGTCCAATCATTCATCCATCCATCCACCCAATAAATTGTTATTGGGTAAGTTATGTTCCCAGGCCCCTTATTTCATGAAATTCAGAAAGAACTCTCCAGAGCTACTGGAACACTTATTAATTTCATCAGGATTTTCCATTGCTTCTTGGCCGCTAGTGGGAATAAGGAGAGCTGGATATAGGAACGAGTCTATAAAAGGATTTGTGTTTAAGTTATTGGGGGGTGGCGGTGAGTTGTAATACAGGCCTAGCTTAGGAAGAAATATTTTGGTCCAGATGGAAGAAAGGCCTTTATAGCACTTGGGGCTACATGTTTATAAACCAATTCAATTTGGTAGAAACAAATAGTGGATGTGAAAAACAGACAAATTATTTTTTTATATTGCAAAGGAATTTACCCTAATTCCTTAGTCTACTGAAATTATCAAAGAATTCTGGGGAAAATCTACAGCAGCACTATAGACCTGTGAATTTTTATGAACTGCAGCCTTATTTTTATTAAGCTTTTCCTCCCTCCCTCCCTTTGAATATATAGACATACTTCACCCCAGGGAGAAATTTGGATCAGAGCCTTCTATTATAAAAACCCACCATTTATTGAACACCTATATGCCAGACACTGTTCAGCTCTTTGCATGCCCGATCACCCTGCAGTTTAGAGAAGTTAATAAAAAGGGAGGATTTGGATATCTTTGAGTTTAAGTCTGTGACTGTACCCACTATTGAAGAAATGGAAGAGAAAAAAGCCAAGATGAATGAATGGAGGATTGCCTGCATTGGGGCTAAATAAGAGTAGACACTTATGCACCTGGGTCTGTTATAAGACTACCTGAGGTTGCAGCTTATATTAAGTTTTGGTTCATGATGAGACAGTGAGTTATAAAAGTGATTAGAGAGGCCTCTTCAGTGAAGGCAGAAGCTTGTAGCCTTCCCCCCATAAACCTGAAAGATGTGTTTTCTGCAGTACTGCACAGGTGCAAAAACTGGTTAAGGTGGTTTCCATTGAGAAAAGGGAGAGGAATTTTAGAATATAAATTGTTAAGAGGCATTCCCTTTTAAGCTGTCATCAGCATCCAAGCTATAATCTTGGCCATGCAATGTTGATTCTCTAGGGTGATAACTCTGAGCAGGAGCGAAGGAAAAGAGGCAGGTGAATAGAAACTTGCAAACTCACTAAGAGTTCTACCATCAAGTCACCAGTGAGAGGTGTATCTCAAAAAGAAGGCAAATCTCGTTTAGGTCCCACACCTGTTAAAACATTAGAGCACAGCAAAAATAGCTAGGGTTTTACTGTGTCAGAAGAAACTCAGTTCCTTAGTTATACTTAAGGGGACAATATAAGAGTCACATTTGTTTGAATTTTAATATGGAGACCCTAACCGAAGAATAGATGAATAGAGAATCAAGTCTTGGGAAAGCCATGGACCTCACTTACGTGTGGGCCCCCCTGAGCAAAGGTCAATACTGGCCATGTGCGAGGCTGGTCTCTGTGGTGTTCAGGAGGCCCCAAAAGAACTGACCGAGTGGATGGAGTCTCCTATGCCCTTGAGGCTGAGAATGAAAGCAGCCAGACAAAGGGTCAGGCAGAGGATCCCTCTGGCTCCTTCAGAGGCTCGTGGAGTGCAGAACATTTAGCTTTCCATTGCTGACAGAGCTTAGGACATTCTGTTAATCAAGCCATAGATTCCATGGAAAAACAAAAGATGCCCAGAAGTTAGAAAGATGTTCAGTCAGGACAAACTAAAACATTCATCCAGTGAAATACACTAGGGAGCCAAATGCCAGCTTGAAAAACATTCGAGTATTCAAGCCCATATAAGAGTAAATTTTCTGGAGTATGAAACAATTTCTATGTAAAAACTTTTGGGTTAAGTGAAGGAGAAGATGGTCAGAGTTGAGACTGAATTTTTGGTCCAGGAAATCAATTGGAATAGCTATGTTAAGGCATAGAACAAATAAGACAGAAACTATGATGAAAAAAATAACAGACATGGAGGACAGACCCTGGGCATAGAAACACACAGATACATTTCTCTGAAAGACCTGAGTCACACTGAGGTCCAGGCTATGTTGATGAGGAAAGACACGTACATAAATATAACTGAACTCTTTAAGGATAAAAAGATATTTTAACAATCTTCCTGTCAGAAAGAGTAAGTTACACATAGGGAATGATTCAGACTGTTATCCTATTTGTAATCTGCAATACCAGAATCTAGAAAACAGGATACGGTTCTGAGGCACAGAGAGCCAGGACTTGAACCTGAGAATTTCTTACTCAGAAAACTATAATTCACCTCAAAGGCCAAACAATACAATTAAGACTTTATAATTCAGAGAATATATCTCTAAGGAAAACACAATGATCCGGAAGAGATTCTAAATGAACAGATGAAGGAGAAATGAGTAATCCAGCTAGGGAAATATGAAATAAAGTGGAAACTGAACTGATATGTGAATGAATTAGTGGTTGTTTTTATGTTCACTTAGGCATAAATGGATGATAGACTGAGAATATGTGATATAAATGCTAAATAAATGCAAAATATAAAAATGCTACATAGACACACTGCAATGGAAATTCAGTTAGTAGTTCTGAACTAAAATTTTAAAACTTTTAGTAAACCCTAGAATTTGAGGTACAACAAATAAAGGAAATAAAATCATTCAAATACTTAATTTTGATGGGGAGGGTCAAGGAGAAAAATGAATGTATGCTAAATGTGTGATCTTATGGAGAAGTAGAAAATTATAGGAAACAGAGCGTTTCATTGGGGAAATGGTTTTTATTTTTACTTCAAATAATTGTAGAAGAATAGGTTTCTGATAATGAATAAAGAAAAGGTGATCATTAAGGAGCTGGAAAAAATGTATTGGTAAAATTTCCAAACAAACATAGGAAAAGAGCAAATAACAATGATCAAACTAGAAAAATAATGTAAATGGATGATGAAAGGGAGAGGAATAAAATGATGTCATTGGTTTCACTAAACAGGAAAGCTGAATTCTCTGGTTAAAAATCTCAAACCGACATACAGTTTACTCCTATTCACAAGAAAAACACTTAAAATGATCTAAAAATAAAGAGCAATGTGAAGAAAATTCAAAGAAAAAAGAAAGCATGAGGAGCAAAAGGAAAATTAGAAAATGTAAAACTTAAGGTTAAAAGCACTAAATAAG
The DNA here is from genome assembly GCA_032199065.1 of Smutsia gigantea. Classification (NCBI taxonomy): domain Eukaryota; kingdom Metazoa; phylum Chordata; class Mammalia; order Pholidota; family Manidae; genus Smutsia; species Smutsia gigantea. The sequence goes on along the minus strand of JAVSCE010020043.1, from coordinate 40,305 downwards.
TGAGGGGAATCAATTAATGGCACATTTATGAAAGGCATATACAAGCCAGGAACTAACATGCTATGAACAACTGTTCATAGGGACAAAGCAAAGCTATATATGAGAAGAACTTGATAAAAATACAAACATAGCGTGTTACTTCAATATACTATTTTTTAAATTGTGTATATCTTGTACACAAAAAAATAGGAAATAGCACAGAAAAATACAGTTAATAAAGGGAGATTATTTACATCTTTCAAATGAATATATTCTCTTCTACATATTCATAAAATATTTACAAAAATTGATCATGAACTTGGCCCAAAGAAATTTTGTATATAAAAAACTAATTTTTATAGACTGCTTCTGTAACCATAATACAACACATTAGAAATTGAATGAAACAATTGTTAGAAATCAGGAATAAATGACATGAAGGTAATCCCCAAATATTAAACGTGTTGCAACTAACAACATATTTCTTAAATGAAACAGACTAAAAAGAAAACTGCCTAACTGTACAGAAAGCAATGGAAGCTGGAAGCATATAGCCCCACCAAAGCTGTGATCAGAGTAAAGGGATGTGGCCTTGAATGCCAATAATATGAAAGATGAGACATCAAAATTAAATGAATTTTTATTACCAATTTTTAAAGATTAGAAAAAAAATCAGAAGGAAGAAATTAATAAAGGTAAAAATGAAGAGGGAGATAAACACAGTATAGGGAATGATGAAGTCAGAATACTGATTTTTGAAAAGACAAACTAGTTAAACCACTTGGGAGTCTATAGGAGAAAAGGTGAAAAAGCAAAATTACAAAAATACGGAACAGAAAGGAATAACCGTGCAGAGAGCAATAGAAAAATCTTGAGTTGACTACAGAGAAAGATTTAGTAGCAGTTTTGAAAAACTAGATAAAATGACACTTTCTTAGAGAATTACAAGTTACCAAAACCTCCCAAGAAAAAGTGGAGAACTAAAAAATTGATTAAGGGTGAGAGAAGGTGAGAGATTTAGCATTGAAAAAGGCACCAGTCTTGATAGGTTTCAAAGATAAACTGTATCTAATCCTTAAAAATAGATCATTCTAATTTTATTTAAGGTAATCCCCTAGTATAAAAGAAAAATTACCCCATCTTATTCAGGAAGATAGTCATATTAATAGTGAAATCTGATAAGAAACTATAGTCTAGAGAAGAAAACTTATGCCTATACTCATAAACATAAAGGTAAAACTTCTGAAAGAAATATCAGTGTTAGAATCTACTAATTGACCACAAGTTTAAAGCATCAGAGGCAGGTAGGCTTAATATAGAGAAATAGTTGTTTCTAATTTTAGGAAAGTTATCATTTTCCTATTAAACATATATAATTATATGAAAAGCTGCTGAAAAAAATATTTGGTATCCAACAACCATTCCTATGAAAAGGAAGTAAAAGTATTAGAAGGGAACCAAAGGTAATGAAAATTTATTTCCAAAAAGCAATGACAAGTATCCTAGATACTGAAACAAGTAGAACATTGAAATAAAGTCAAGATTAGGGAAAACTGTTTTTTTTTAAATTCAGTATTAATATAGAGGTTAAAGAAAATGAAGCAAAGCAAGAAATAAAAACATCTAATATGAACACAGATAAAGTGTTCTATCAATCAAATCTTGGCAAAAGCATTATGTCATCTGCTAAGATTGGATTGTATGTCTAGAAAACCAAAGAGGAAAAAGCTACTAGAATAAATATGTGTGAATTTGATAAAGTGGTAATAAGCCCATTTTCTCTATTCTAGCAATTAGCATTCAAAAATGGACTCAGAATGTTCTCTTGATGATAACCATAAAATCATGCCATATTAAGAATGAAATTACAGGAAAGACACAGAACTTATATGGAGAAAAATATAATTTCTAACATAAGGATACAAATCAAGGGCTAAATGGCAAAATATTTTCACAGATGATAAAAATAGAATAATATGATTTCTAATTCTCTCAAATGAAACATAATTCAATGTATTTGAAATTAGAATTACAATGTTGTTTTGGGGAAATGCCCTAGTATAACAATGTATACTCATTTTCATAAAGATGCAATATATGTACATATACATACATACAAAATATGCACATGCCTGTATGCACACAAACATGCATGCATAAGAACATACACACGTGTATGTACATCTACACACAAATCTGTATACAAAAATGTAGGTATATAACTTACATTTCATGATATATATTATATATATTATGCATACACATTTTATATATATAAAAAGACATGAAAAAGAAAAGTTAGATGGAACCTACTGTCCAAGATATTAAAACATACCATAAAGTCACATTACTCACATCACTACGATAGTGACTGAGGAATGAAAAATAGATGCATGAAACAAAATAGAAGTTCTAGAAATAGATCATAGTTGTATATAAGAATATATGAGAGATTTCCAGGAAGATGGCGGTGTAAGCAGGGCGGCGGAAATCTCCTCCCAAAACCAAATATATTTATGAAAATACAACAAAGACAACTATTCCTAAAAGAGAGACCAGAAGATACAGGACAACACCCAACCTGCAGCTACACCTGAGAGGACTTGGCACCCCGCGAAGAGGGTAAGATATGGAGCTGCGTCCCGGCGGGACCCGAGCACTCCCCCACCCCAGCGCACTGGTGGGAGGAGAGGATACAGAGCCAGGAGGGAGTGGAGGTACAGGCCTATGAAATAACCAGCCCTGGTGATCTGCGCCGGAAGCACTGACACACACTGCGTGGTATATTGGAGATTGGACAGAGAGAGGTACAGGATCCAAGATGGCAGGTCCACTCAGCTGGTTCCCTGGGACAAAAGAAAAGCGCGTGCTTTTTTAGGGGTCTTAAAGAGACAGGGGCCCAACAGAGGAGCAGGATTGTCCTAGCACACTCAGCTCAGTGGGCTGGGACACCTTGGGAATTTCGGTCCCCTGGGACTGCAGCTGAGAAAAGCAGTGGCACTGAGTCTTTCCACAGAAATCAGCAGCCTCCCATTCATTAACTCAACGGCCAGAGTCACAAAGGGCCCAGCAGAGGGGCATGGCTGCAGAATAGTGGAGCAGCAGCGCCACCTACAGGATCCTCATGAAACTACACATGGCAGGCTTTTTTTTTCTATTTTCCCTTTCTTCTTTTTTTTCTTTTTCTGACCACTTCTACCGCCAAGAAAAGACAGAGGAATATGGTACAAACAAAGCTTACCCAGACTACCCCAGACAAGACAACCCCAGAGAGGAAGGCTGATGGGATGGACATGCACAATCTTCCTGAAAAAGAATTCAGAATAAAAGTCATAACCATACTGACGGATCTACAGGAAGTGAGGAAAGACAATGCAGAGATGAGACAAGTGATCGATGGGCTTAGCAGCAGACTGGATGAGATGTAAGAGACTGTTAATGGAATAGAAATCAGAGAACAGGAATACAGAGAAGCTGAGGCAGAGAGAGATAAAAGGATCTCTAGGAATGAAAGAATTTTAAGAGAACTATGTGACCAATCCAAACAGCACAATATTCGCATTATAGAAATACCAGAGGAAGAAGAGAGAGAAAAAGGGATAGAAAGTGTCTTTGAAGAAATAATTGCTGAAAACTTCCCCAAGCTGGGGAAGGAAATAGTCTCTCAAACCATGGAAGCCTACAGATCTCCCAACACAAGGGACCCAAGGAAGACAACACCAAGACACATAATAATTAAAATGGCAAAGATCAAATATAAGGACAGAGTAATAAAAGGCAGAAAGAGAGAGAAAAAAGATCATCTACAAAGGAAAACCCATCAGACTAACATCAGACTTCTCAACAGAAACGTTACAGACCAGAAGAGAATGGCATGATATATTTAATCTAATGAAACAGAAGGGCCTCGAACCAAGAATATTGTATCCAGCATGATTATCATTTAAATTTGAGGGAGGGATTAAACAATTTCCAGACAAGCGAAAGCAGAGGAATTTGCCTCCCATAAACTACCTCGTCAGGATACCTTAAAGGGACTGCTCTAGAGGAAGCACTCCTAAGGCTAAAAAGATGTCAACAGAGAAAATAAAATCATAGCAAAGAAAGCAGACCATCCAAATACTAACTAAAGGCAAAGAATAAAACACCTAGTATATAAAGAATGGAGGAGGAAGAATAAGAAAGGAGAGAAATAAAGAAACATCAGACTGTGTTTACAATAACTTAACAAGAAAGTTAAGTTAGACTGTTAGATAGTAGAGAAGCTACCCTTGAACCTTTGGTGACCACGAAACTAAAGCCAGCAATGGCAATAAGTACATATCTATCGATAATCACCCTAAATGTAAATGGACTGAATGCATCAATCAAAAGACACAGAGTTACTGAATGGATAAAAAAGCAAGACCCATCTATACGCAGCTTACAGGAGACTCACCTCAAACCCAAAGATATACATAGACTAAAGGTGAAGGGATAGAAGAAGATATTAGATGCAAACAATAAGGAGAAAAAAGCAGGTATTGCAGTACTTGTATCAGACAAAATAGAGTTCAAAACGAAGAAAGTAGCAGGAGATAAAGAAGGACATTACATAATGATAAAGGGGTCAGTCCAACAAGAAGATATAACCATTATAAATATATATGCACCCAACACAGGAGTGCCAGCATATGTGAAACAAAAACTAACAGAATTAAAGGAGGAAATAGACAGCAATGCATTCATGTTAGGAGACTTCAACACACCACTCACTCCAAAGGACAGATCAACCAGACAGAGAATAAGTAAAGAGACAGAGGCACTGAACAACACACTAGAACAGACGGACCTAACAGACATCTACAGAACTCTACACCCAAAAGCAGCAGGATACATATTCTTCTCAAGTGCACATGGAACATTTTCCAGAACAGACCACATACTAGGCCACAAAAAGAACCTCAGTAAATTCAAAAATACTGAAATCCTACCAACCAACTTCTCAGATCACAAAGGCATAAAACTAGAAATAAATCTTAGAAAGAAAAAAAAAGGCTCACAAATACATGGAGACTTAACAACATTCTCCTAAATAATCAATGGGTTAATGACCAAATCAAAACAGACATCAAAGAATATATGAGACTAATGACAACAACCACACAAAGCCACAACTTCTGTGGGACGCAGCAAAGGCAGTCCTAAGAGGAAAGTATATTGCAGTCCAGGTCTATTTAAAGAAGGAAGAACAATCCCAAGTGAATAGTCTAAAGACACAATTACTGAAATTGGAAAAAGAAGAATAAATAAGGCCCAAAGTCACCAGAACGAGGGACATAATAAAGATTAGAGAAGAAATAAATAAAATTGAGAAGAATAAAACAATAGAAAAAATCAGTGAAACCAAGAGCTGGTTCTTTGAAAAAATAAACAAAATAGATAAACCCCTAGCCAGACTCATTAATAGGAAAAGAGAATCTACACACATAAACACAATCAGAAATGAGAAAGGAAAAGTAACGATGGACCCCACAGAAATACAAAGAATTATAAGAGAATATTATGAGGATCTATATGCTAACAAGCTGGAAAACATAGAAGAAATGGACAACTTCTTAGAAAAATAAAACCTTCAAAGACTGACCAAGCAAGAAACAGAAAAACTAAACAGACCAATCACCAGCCACCACATTGAATCGGTAATCAAAAAACTACCCAAGAACAAAACCCCAGGCCAGATTGATTCACCTCTGAATTCTACAAGACATATAGAGAAGAAATAACACCCATTGTCCTTAAAGTTTTCCAAAAAATAGAAGAGGAGGGAATACTTCCAAACTCATTCTATGAAGCCAGCATCACTCTAATACCAAAACCCGGCAAAGACCTTACCAAAAAAGATTATTACAGACCAATATCTCTGATGGAACACAGATGCAAAAATACTCAACAAAATATTAGCAAACCGAATTCAAAAACACATCAAGAGGATCATACCCCATGATCAAGTGGGATTCATCCCTGGGATGCAAGCATGGTACAACATTCGAAAATCCATCAACATCATCCACCACATCAACAAAAAGAAGAACAAAAACCACATGATCATCTCCATAGATGCTGAAAAAGCATTTGACAAAATTCAGCATCCATTCATGATTAAAACTCTCAACAAAATGAATATAGAGAGCAAGTACCTCAACATCATAAAGGCCATATATGACAAACCCACAGCTAACATCATACTTAACAGCGAGAAGCTGAAAGCTTTTCATCTAAGATCGGGAACGAGACAGGGATGCCCACTCTCCCCACTGTTATTCAACATAGTACTGGAGGTCCTAGCCATGGCAATCAGACAAAACAAAGAAATACAAGGCATCCAGACTGGTAAAGAAGAAGTCAAACTGTCATATTTGCAGATGACATGATATTGTACATAAAAAACCCTAAAGACTCCACTCCAAATCTACTAGAACTAATATCTGAATTCAGCAAAGTGGCAGGATACATAATTAACACACAGAAATCTGTTGCTTTCCTATACAGTAACGATGAAATAACAGAAAGAGAAATCAGAAAAACAATTCCATTCACAATTGCATGAAAAAGAATAAAATACCTAGGATTAAACCTAACCAAGGAAGTGAAAGACCTATACCCTGAAAACTACAAGACACTCCTAAGAGAAATTAATGTGGACACTAACAAATGGAAATTCATCCCATGCTCATGGCTAGGAAGAGTAAATATTGTCAAAATGGCTATACTACCTAAAGCAATCCACAGATTCAACACAATCCCTATCAAAATCCCAAGAGTTTTCTTCAATGAACTGGAACAAATGATTCTAAAATTCATATGGAACCACAAAAGACCCTGAATAGCCAAAGCAATCCTGAGAAGGAAGAATAAAACAGGGGGAATTACACTCCCTGACTTCAAGCTCTACTACAAAGCCACAGTAATCAAGACAATTTGGTATTGGCACAAAAACCGACCCACAGACCTGTGGAACAGAATAGAAAATCCAAACATTAACCCAAACATATACAATCAATTAATATATGATAAACAAGCCTTGGATATACAATGGAGAGATGACAGCCTCTTCAGCAGCTGGTGTTGGCAAAACTGGACAGCTACATGGAAGAGAATGAAACTGGACTACTGTCTAACCCCATACACAAAAGTAAACTCAAAATGGATCAAGGACCTAAATGTAAGTCATGAAACCATAACTCTTAGAAAAAACATAGGCAAAAATCTCTTGAACATAGACATGAGTGACTTCCTCATGAGCATATCTCCCCGGGCAAGGGAAACAAAAGCAAAAATGAACAAGTAGGACTATATCAAGCTGAAAAGTGTCTGTACAGCAAAGGACACCATCAGTAGAACAAAAAGACATCCTACAGTATGGGAGAATATATTCATAAATGACGTATCCGATAAGGGGTTGACATCCAAAATATATAAAGAACTCACGCACCTCAACAAACAAAAAGCAAATAATCCAATTAAGAAATGGGCAGAGGACATGAATAGATACTTCTCCAAAGAAGAAATTCAGATGGCCAACAGGCACATGAAAAGATGCTCCACTTCGCTAATCATCAGAGAAATGCAAATTAAAACCACAGTGAGATATCACCTCACACCAGTTAGGATGGCCAACATCCAAAACACAAACAACAACAACATGTTGGCAAGGATGTGGAGAAAAGGGAACCCTCCTCCTACACTGCTGGTGGGACTGCAAATTAGTTCAACCATTGTGGAAAGCAGTATGGAGGTTCCTCAAAAAACTCAAAATAGAAATACCATTTGACCCAGGAATTCCACTCCTAGGAATTTACCCTAAGAATGCAGCAGCCCAGTTTGAAAAAGACAGATGCACCCCTATGTTTATCACAGCACTATTTACAATAGCCAAGAAATGGAAGCAACCTAAGTGTCCATCAGTAGATGAATGGATAAAGAAGAGGTGGTACATATACACAATGGAATATTATTCAGCCATAGGAAGAAAACAAATCCTACCATTTGCAACAACATGGATGGAGCTAGAGGGTATTATGCTCAGTGAAATAAGCGAAGTGGAAAAAGGCAAATATCAAATGATCTCACTCGTATATGGAGTATAAAAACAAAGAAAAAAACTGAAGGAACAAAACAGCAGCAGACTGACAGAACCAAAGAATGGACTAACAGTTACCAAGGGAAAGGGACCGGGGAAGAAGGGTGGGAAGGGAGGGACAAGGGGGAAAAGGGGGCATTATGATTAGCAGATGTGATGTTGGGGGGGCACAGGGAGGGCTTTACACCTCAGAGAAGACAAGTAGTGATTCTATAGCATCTCACTATGCTGGTGGACAGTGACTGTAATGGGGTTGGTGGGGGGGACCTGATGAAGGGGGTAGTTTAATAACCATAATATTGCACATGTAATTGTAGATTAATGATACCAAAATAAATTATAAAAAATAAAAGAATGTATGACAGAGGTAATATTTTAATTCAGTGGAATAGGATGAATTATGGAACTGTGCTAACCCTATGTTATATCTATATATACACACTCACAGACACATATCTATGAAATATTAGACTCTCATGTTATGTATGAAAATAAGTTCCAGATGAATTAAGGATCATTTTTTTCCTGAATCATTTGAAAGAAAATGTCAGACATAATCATTTTACTCCTAAATACTTCAGTATGTATCTCCTAAAAACAATCCCAGTACAATAAAAAATCAAGAAATTGTAACTGATGTTATCTACGATATTAGATAATTCAAACTTCACCACTTGTCCCATTAATGCTTTGTTAAGCAAAATGGGAATGTCTTTATTCTGGTCCAGGGTCCATTTCAGGATATCATGTTGAATTTGGTTGTCATGCCAGTTTAGTGTACTTTAAGTTGGAAGAATTCTTCGGTCTTTGACTTTTATAACCTGGATATTTTTGAGAAGTGCACACCAGTCATTTTGTAGACTGTCCCTCAACTTGGTTTGATATAACTGAACACCTTCTTAACCATGGTTTTGATCTATTATATTCTATATAGTTATCTTCAAACAGTGGCCTATATAACTGATTTGAGGCTGTTCAGTGGCAAAAAATGAAATGGACCTCTGGTTCAGGCGTCTTCCTTTCAAGGCCGCTTGCTGTCAACAATCTGAAGACCTGATATCAGCCACAGCCAGTAGAGGAAAACCTATCATTTCCAAATTACCTGGAAATCTTAGATTCCCCATGTTCTTAGACTCACATCATTTGTAAGTGACTGGAAAATTCGCGTTCTTGTTACCTATTAAAGGAAACTCTTATATTTGAGGCTAACAACTCTTATGAATTTAACCTTAGAATACTAACCAGCTGGCAAAAGAGTTTTATTTTGTGTAAATTGTCGGACTTCTGCCTCTCTTCCAACACCTCAAAGACTTTTAGGACAGATATCTAACTGGTTGAACCCACTTTATTTTAATATGTGTAATTTAATTTCCTGCCTGTCTTTGCACAAATGCCCAAGTTTAACATTCCTTGAAATGCTTGTAAACTGGTTGCCTGGTTACGTGTCTAAGGTTTATATTGCAAAAATGCTTAAAAAGGGAAGTACAGATTAATTCCAGGAAATTATAACTACACTCTTCTTTAGACTGCTTTCTAGTTTCTCACTTACTCTAATTAAAATTGAGTAAATGAATGTTCTGGTATGTATTCATATAAAAACTACCCTCTCAGTAAAAAAAAAAAACATTGTATTATGTTCATGATCTATAAATCAAGAATTTGGGCAGGGCTTGGGTGGGTGAGGCATCATCTATTTTGCTCAGTCGTTTCCAGGAGAGCTGGGATGGTCTTAGATAGTCCAGGGAGGCTCCAGTACTTGGGGTCTCATTTGTCAGGGGGCTTGGGCAAGGCAACTGGAAGGCTGTTCCCCACTTGGTCTCTCTCCTCCTCCTTGTAGTTCCTGGCCTCTCCATATGGTCTCTCCAGCAGGAGAGTCAGACCACTTCCATAGCAGCTCAGGACCCCAAGAGTGAGTGTTCCCAGAGAGCTGCAAGGCTTCTTGTAACATAATTTTAGAAGTCACAGTGAGTTACACATATGACTTTCTGTTGTGCAGAACTGTCTTGTATTTGGTGTATGAGAGCATGAACACTCGGATGCATGATTCATTATGGAGTTGTCTTGGAGGCAAGCAACCAAAATGAGTAAGTGTATTTCCTCCAGGGATATTCATTTATATCTGAGTGCAGACTAATGGTGATGTCCTGGTTGGACGTGTCTAAGGTATTATATTGCAAAAATGCTTGAAAAGGGAAGTACAGATTAATTCCAGGAAATTTTAACTACACTCTTCTTTAGACTGCTTTCTAGTTTCTCACTTACTCTAATTAAAATTGAGTATTTGGAAGTTTATTACTTGGTCATTGCTCTGATTATACCATGTAAAAAGCCATCCCTTAATCTCAGTGTCTTGTCACACTATTTCCTACCCTCATGTCTGTGAGTCAGGACATGCTCTGCTGGGCTTGGCTGACATCATTTGGAGTCCTCTAAACTAGACTTCAAACTGTGGGTGGGGCCAGGTATGTTCCACATGTCTCCTTATTCTGGAACCATGATAAAGTTCCGTTCTGCATTTATGATGAAATTCAGGAACTCTAGAGGCCAAAGCAAACCATGAAAAAACACATTGAAGGTCTGTTTGTGTCACATCTACTTCCCTTCCATTAGCCAAGTCCGACCACATGGGTAAGCCCAAAGTCAGCAGAGCTCAGAAGTTATTCTACCCACAGGGAGGCCATGGGGAAAGGAATAATCGTAAACAACTAGTATCCTTCACCACGGAGAGTCTAGGCAGAGTGGAGTAAGTCAGTTTTCCTTGATGTTCATATCATGCTGAATGGATCCACAATTTTTTCCATTTGTAAAGCTCTCTCACCCATACAGTAGGTAAGTTTTTTTGGGGGTACTTGGAGTTCAGTCCAAAGCATGAGATTTTAATTGTATAATATGTAGAAATTACTACCGTATTTTTGGACTTTGTTAATTATATTCAAATCATGTTCATGAAGCACCAGCACTGTATCCAGCCATTAACAATGTGTGAGAAATTGGTCTCTGCTCTGAGGAATTTATTTCAGAGCAATTCAAGCTGTTTAAATCAGTGTCAGGCTCTCAACTTTGAACAGACAGCTGTGGAAAAGAGATAAGCTTTTGAAGATGTAGCAGAAATAGTGTTTATAGAAGGAATGAAAGTGGGAAAGTTGATAGGCACCACCCGAGAAAGGGAGAGTTTATCCAAACTTGCAAAACGAATGCTTGGGGAAGAAAAAAACCTAATCATTCAGGTGTTGGAACAGACAAAGGTGAGGCTCCAGCTCAACTTCATCCTCTGCATTTTCAGAAATCCTGAGGAATTTAGACATCAACTGGATTAATTTGACAGACACACCACTTTAAGTTTTTGACTTCAAGTTTATCGTGTCTTCATCATATATTTACGCTGATAACACGGTCATTCTCCTTCAGTATGGCAGATTTCTCCTATTAACAGAAACATCGGTACACCTTAGTGATACCCAAACTCAAGTTAGTGCTGATGTACATAGGTTGAAACAGAAACTTCCGATATGTTTCATTTGAGGGTTCCCTTAGGCATCTATGCCTTCAAAATAACTTGCACAAGTAATTGTACCATGTACCTGATGACCCCGAATTATTTACCATATGAAAATTTCTCTGTGTTACATAATTAAAGATGACAAGCTAATGGAGAGGCTCACAGACTTAGTAGCTCATTGGATGGACACATGACACAGGGAGACGTGATAGGCAGATCCAGGCTTGTGGAAGAGCCCCCTTGCCACCATAAGCTGTCCACTCCATGCCACCTCTTCTCTTGCCTCTGTATGGGGCATTTGTTTTTGGTTGCCCAGATCCATTGGCTTTTCCTAACATCCTCCCATCATTGTCTTTGGGTATATTCTCTCTGACACTGTGGGTAATATTTGGTGAATCTGGAAACTGAGATGCCCTGTTGTACTCTGGGATAGTCTTTTGGTGTGTCCACTTGGCTACCCTACAGTCCCCAATTACTTCATCAGGCTCTAATCTAGGTATTTTTTTTTAATATATCATAGATGATATTAATCAAATCAGTTGAATTTAAATAAGATTATCATCTACAGTCTGGGTGAGCTTGATTCAATCAGTTGAAAGACCTTAACAGCAGAGCTGACGCTTCCCTTGGGAGGAAGAAATTCTGCCTGTGGACAGTGGCTTCAGAGTGTGCCTGAGAGTTTCCTGATAGCTTGAGGAGAGTGTGGGCTGACTAGATCTTGTAAGCCATTTCTTTGCAATAAGTATCTTAATATGTATCTCCTACTGGTTCTGCTTCTCTGGTTGAACCTTGCCTGATACACCTTTCTATATGTGCTTTCTCAGAAATGAAATGAAAGGTGCAGTTTTCTCTGCCCCAGGTCTTTCATTTGGTTGCCATGGTGGACCTAAAGGTGGACATGAAGCTCAGCTTGCCCAACTAAGCTTGACTACTACAGTCTTTCTCTTGAGGAGAATGACAAAGAATAAAAAACAAAACAAAACCCCTGCCATAGTGAAGGTTTTTTTTCCCCCGATAAGTGCCCCTGTCAAGATCCTCCGATAGTTCCTTCTTCCCTTGTATTTGCTCCATTTCCAGTCCTGGCTCATAGCTATTATTTCCTTTTAATAAGATTTTCTTCCAGTTGGTCACAGCAAAACAATGACATCTGTGGGTAAAACTGTAATATTTCCAGAGTATCTTGCCTGGCTTTAGTACATCTGCATATCAATAGGCGTTCAGAGGTGGAGAGAAGTATGGCTTTAGGGCATTTGCATCATTCCTCAGGGGGGGAGAAGTTCTTCATCTCCATATCACTGGGTAATTACCAAGGGCGTGTCTGAACATGAGAGGTTAAGGGGAGGGGGCTGGCTTGCTTGCAGGTTTTTGCTGCTGCTGGAGCAGGAGAGAGAGATGGGCCAGACTGCAGTTTGTAAGCAATAAATGAGTTTTAAACTTTATTTCTCCCCTTGACTGATTTTGGTTTTTAGAGGTATTTTGCCCTGGGATTTCCTCTCCCCGAACTTACATCTGGTGGCAGTCAGCAGGATTCCTCTGAAACCGAAATCTGTTATAATGGGTGCAACCTTTGGGGAGGCCACTCCTAGAAATGATGGGGAGAAGAGGTGCTTGCACCGAGAGTCGTATGTTTACACTCGTGTGGTCGTCGTGGAGGCACCACCACCGCTGCTGGCCACACCGACCTGGGCCCATGGCCCTAGCCTAAGGCTACTGCTTCTGCCACTGCTGCTGTTCTTGCTGGCAGCCAGAGCCTGGTCACAACTATGGAAAGGAGCAGAGGTCCAGATCACCTTGATAGAGAAGCAACTGTGTACCATGCATTGCTGGCTACGGAGCTCATCGCCAGAACAGCCCTGACCAAGGTAATAACCACCTATCCCATCACAGGGTTGGTGAGAGACTGGACTCAAAGGCCACAGAGTGGTGTGGCACAGACACCTACTGTATATCATGTGACTGGCCATTTGCCTTTGGCATCCCCAGGGAATGATGATGCAGATGCTTTGGCCCACGTGCGCTGGCTAGAAGGAAAGCCTGCCTCTGATGTGGCCCAATGGCTAAATCAGCATTGTTGCACACAGGGCAAAAGACAATGTGGGCTGTAGCCCATCAGTGAGGCTTGCCATTGACCTTTGAAGAAGTCAGTCAAGCCTGGAAGGAGTACCCTGCACGTTGTGCAGATCAGCAAACCACCAAGAGGAGCCTAGAGTGTCTCTTTGCAGCCTATGGCCCATTGCCAGTGATTGAGAGCAATCAAGGCACCCACTTTATTGGACATGCGTTGCAAGGATGGGGTACAAATTAGGAATAAAATGGACATGGCCCTGGACATTTCAACACATGGATTGGTGATGGCTCGCTCTTCTGGCACTTTGGGGAAAAGGCCTGGAAGCTGGCCTCCCATGTATTCCTAGAATTACAGCAAAGTGACCCCCCACAATCATGGTTATTTGCTTCTACAGTCCTTGTGTCCTGGATGCGTCCCCTGGCTGCAGCTACCATGTGATGGCTGGAATGAACGAGCTTTGGACTTACTCTGCATGGTACTTTGAACCTAGCTGAATCCTCTGGCTTGAGAATTATCATAACTGTGTTGCAAAAAATGCTTAAAGAGAGGCTTGACTTTGTCTAATATTTGGTAAAATTTTTGTGAGCAATCTAGCATGGTTGTTAGGAATGAGTAAACAAATGTAGAAACATATTTTGTGCTTAGTGAGAGATTGTGCTGTAAAGTACATTTACTTAATCTGCATAGGCTGAATCCTCTGGTTTGAGGATTATCAAGATTTTATTGCTATTGCTATTGTATGTTATTAGCTTGGTTGGAAGAGGGGGAATGAGCAAATTGTAAAGCAAGATTTCTGGAGGGGTGGCCTGTGGGTAAAATTGTAATATTTCCAGAATATCTCACCTGGCTTTAGTACATCTGCATATCAATAGGCGTTCAGAGGTGGGGAGAAGTATGGCTTTCAGGCATTTGCATCATTCCTCAGGGGGAGAGAAGTTCATCTCCATATCACTGGGTAATTACCTGGGCAACCGAGGGAGTGTCAGAACTTGAGAGGTTAAGGGGAGGGGGCTGGCTTGCTAGCCGGTTTTTGCTGCTGCTGGAGCAGGAGAGATGGGCTGGACTGCAGTTTGTAAGCAATAAACGAGTTTTAAACTTCATTTCTTCCTTTCACTGATTTCGGTTTTTAGAGGCATTTGCCCCAGGATTTCCTCTCCCTGGACTTCCAACAACCAATCCCATTTCTGTCACTGACAACAAGAACAAAAACCTTACCTGATAGAGCCAGAGAGCACACTGACACATAAACAAACTTGGGTCCCATTCAGACCTGAGCTCTCAGAGTACATCCAGAGAACTCCTGATAAGACCCATAATAAGACTGACTCTACATATTCTTTTGCATTAAGTCATGGGGTGGGGACTCTATTAAAACTGTCAGTGTTTTTTGGCAGGGGTAAAACATTTGAGCTATTATCCATCACATTTTAGTTCAGTTTAGCCTATCCATTGAGCCAGGCCTGTGTGGAAATCCAAACCAATGAGGAAAACGTGGATTGTGATGTAAGGGATGATAAGAAAATAGTTTTAACACCAAGTAATCCATTCAACATTGTCAAAAGGCAAAGCTTAATAGAGGAGGGTGTGGAAATAGGTATAGGATATGGGATAGAAAAATAAGGATGGAAAGGAGAGGGGAAATGGGATTGCCACACTGTTATAGTGACTAGCCATGCTTATTCTATGTGGTAGGTGGGATAATGGTCCCCAAAGATGTCTACATCCTAATTTCTGGAACCTTTGAATAAGCTGTTTTATATGTCAGGGAAGAATTAGGTTGCATCTGGAATTAAGGTTGCTCTTGGCTGACCTTAACATTAGCTCAGATTACCCAGCTGGGCTAAATGTAATCAAATGCATCTTTAAAAGTGGGAGAGGCAGGCAGAAGTGTAGCCAATGTCAGAAGGACGAGATATGAGAAAGACTTGACCAGCCATTGTCGTTTTAAAGGTGAAAGCTACACAGGCTTCATATACCCAGCTACTAGCCAATCCCTGGCAAGGGGCACAGGACGACCATACAACTTTTGGATGAGTTTAGATTTACCTTTAAGTGGAAGATGGGGCACATTGTCAAAAGGAGGAAGGTGAATGTTCCAAACAGAATCATGGCTTGGTCAGCAAGGTAGAGCTGGGTAGGGGCTTTGGATTGGCCACTGATAGCATCTATTCTACCACACATTTAAGATTTTGCATAGTTTTGCCTGATAATAATGTAAGTACAATAGTAATAAGGCCCTAAGTGCTTCTGTCTGCTTCCTAGTGAGGACCCCAGGTAGTGGAGTGCCCATCCTGTGAAGGTTTATGTAAGGAGGATGCTCTAAGAGGAGCTTAACGTGCTCCAAAGAGGAAGGTTGATTGATTTCCTTCAGCTGGCAATGGATTACATTTCACATATTTAAAATAACATCTAACATAACTTATTAAGAATAGGGCTTCTGAGTGTTGATCTTTTTGCAAAACAAAAATTAGAAGAGGTGCTGCGCACATTAGGAATTGTATGGGAATTGTAGCTTCCAGGAAGGGCTGAGAAAGCATGGAGTGACCTGGATTTGTCTTCCATGGAGGCAAGGTTTTCTGTCCACAACCTTCTTATACCTGTTCGGTCCTTCACCTTGCCCACTTTGTGTTTCTTCCAAATAAAACAAAAATACTAGAAATTTTGACATTAGCATCAGAGGACTTTCCAATAGTATTTGAAAGAGAATTACAGATAAATTCAGTATATCTGTTGCAGCTCCATCTGTCCATGAATTCCTAATACTGTCTTTGGGAGATGTGGGAATTAGTTCCATCTCCCTGTGTCAGGTGATGTGAAGAGAAAATAAATTCCAGGCCTTTAGAGATGATATTTTAACACTGGTGAACTAGTAAGTTGTAACAAAATAATTAGGAAATGCTGGGTTTTGAGTATTTATTACTTTTGTTTTTAGTATAATTTATTTAATTGCATGCTCAGATAAATTTATTTTTGTCTCACAAACTTCCTGAACATTTATGAGCTGGTATGAGCTCTGGGTATATTCCACACGAGGATATAGATTAAACCTATTTAAGCCAAGGCCAGTGGTAGTATTGCTTCTGCAGGACCTTCACTTCATTAGTTTCTGCTGCTGACATTGGGGGGTGTTCTAAATGTGTGTCAGTTCTACTAGTTGGAGCCCATGTTGGAGGTCTGTTCTGCCAGACCATATGCTGACCCTGTGTTTCCATGCCTCTGCGTGTCCTAGTAAAAACCAACTGAACTCAAAGTGATAAAATTCCATGACAGGTGACAATATCAGACCCTACTTAACCCTCCTCCCCGTATATGTACACACTCCTCTGACCCGAGCTATACCATAGCTGGTGTTCTGGCCTCGTTCATTGGTCCTTGATCATCATTTGATGGAAGCCCAGCTTCCCACTTAATGTAAGAGTGAAAATAGGAAGAGAAGGATGAAGTCATTGTTGGGGTTGAGGGAGATCAGAGATTGGATCTGGAACTACATTTTTTTCCCATCCTGATCTCAAAAGAACTTTATGAAAACTGATCAGATAAAATTGTTACTGACAACCAGCTTAAGAAAAACCAGATTTTATCCCCTACTACATCAATTACCATAGTTATGTATCTTGAGAGCCAGAAATTCAGAAGGTATTTTGAGATTTGGCTTCTCATTATATGATCTTTAAAGTCAGCATGATTCTTGTCTGCTTACTGCTGAGTGTCTGACGTGTATAAATTGTGCAGGTAACTGGGCATCGTGGTTAGGCTGGAGCACAGATGTGGAGAAGCCAGTGTGAGGTTTGGCAACAATGCCCTAAATAGAGATACCTGTGTGTTTATATGCTAAGATATGTTAGCATATATCTATACGTTATGGTTTTCTAGGCTCCAGAAGCTTTGTGAGAAAGAGCTTGAAATGTACTTTCCTTTATAGTTCAGACAAATATTTTCCTGACAGATGTTTGAAAAAAGGTAGAAATTACATTGCAGGGGGAACAATTCCTGAGCAAAACAGCCATCAGTAAAGAGGAGTTGGCATAGTAGGTTACGCTCAGCTTCAGGAGCTACAGGTCAGGGAGGAGCAGTGGTTCTAAGTAGACCTGCTCTGTGGTGTACAGGTCTCCATGCTCTGCAAGGCAGAAAGATGCATATGTACAATGACTAAGTGTCTCACCACAGGTCTAAGCTCCTCTGGGACTCTTTTGTATACCCTTAGAGGTTTTTAGTGGTAGAATGGCAACCCCCCAAAAGATATGTTCACCATTTCCTGCAAACTGAATTTGACCTTATTTAGACAAAGGGTCTTTGAAGCTGTATCTAAGAACCTTGAGGTGAGACCATCTTGAATCATCCAAATGGATAAAAGATATTTTTACAAGTGACACCCAAAGGAGAGACACAGGGCAGATGGAAGTGGAGATCTGAGTGAGGGAGCCACAGGCCAGGGACACCTGGGACCCCAGCAGCTGGAAGTGGCACGGAGGGATTCTTCCCTGGAGCCATGAGAGGCGACAGCCCTGCTCATTCCTTGATTCTCAATGTCTGGCCTCTAGAACTGTGAGGGAAGCATTTCCAGATGTAAGTCACCCAGTCTGTGGTAATCTGTTATTGCGGTGCTGGGAAACAAATATAAGGCAGAACGACAGAACAACAGGCTCTGGATTACTGAGGAGCCACCTGACTCTGCTGCGGGAGACCTTCTGGGATCAGGCTGCAGGAAGGGGGCATTGACTTTCCATCTGCGGACAGCGATGGTGGACATCCAGAGACGTACTGATGCCTCTCCACCTGCGGGGGCAGCACCATAAGCCCTGGGAGAGGTACTGCAAGGTCAGTGCTCTCAGTGTGACCCCTTGCCTGACCGGATGGAGCTGCAGCAGTGTGGCAGTGAGCGATGGCTCGGACAGGGTGGTGACCTCGTGCCGCAGATGCTGGCAGGACCACTGCAGAGCCCGTTCCTGCCTGGGCTCGGGAGACGTGCTGCTCCTGTGACAGCCTGAACCACAGCACATGGGGGAGCTGGGGTCCCGAGAGTTTACAAGTAGGGACAACCAATCCAATGCCCTTGGGAACAACACAGTAAACTTTCTAGGACCTGCAAAGGGGTGGACTCAAAGGGACATTTTGGTCATGTATTTCATTAGATGGTGAGTAGGAATAACCACAATGCTATATTTTATCCCACGTTACTATGGAAATGTTATTCATTGCCCCCTTCCTTCGGTCATTGATGCCCCTGTGAACAGAACCCATGTATTAGTACGAGTACTATGAACGTGTCTTCCAGGGAAAACGTCTGAAATGATCTCTTACAGTAATATTGCACCATTTTGATAGTAAATAGCAGTCAGGGAGACGGTGTTTGGATGATAAAATGCTGGAAATTTCAAATCATGGTGGGAATGGGCAATTCAAACTAATACATGAAATTGGCATTGTTCCAGAAAACCCAGATGGTGGTGACAAGGCGTTAGCAGCTCTTATTTTCTTAGCTTCGGGTAACTGAGACTAGAAGAAAATCAACAATGCATTTGTTTCTACCAAAATATAATTCTAGTCAAGAAAGGTGCTGTTAATTGAGTCTCTGATGATTCCCAGGGTGCTGTAAATGAGAAAGCTTACTTCACTGAGCATAATACCCTCTAGCTCCATCTATGTTGTTGCAAATGGTAGGGTTTGTTTACTTCTTATGGCTGAATAATATTCCATTGTGTATATGTACCACCTCTTCTTTATCCATTCATCTACTGATGGACACTTAGGTTGCTTCCATTTCTTGGCTATTGTAAATTGTGCTGCAATAAACATAGGGGTGCATATGTCTTTTTCAAACTGGGCTGCTGCATTCTTAGGGTAAATTCCTAGGAGTGGGATTCCTACTATTTTGAGTTTTTTGAGGAACCTCCGTACTGCTTTCCACAATCGTTGAGCTAATTTACATTCCCACCAGCAGTGTAGGAGGGTTCCCTTTTCTCCACATCCTCGCCAACATCTGTTGTTGTTTGTCTTTCGGATGTTGGCCATCCTCACTGGTGTGAGGTGATATCTCGTTGTGGTTTTAATTTGCATTTCTCAGATGATTAGCGATGTAGAGCATCTTTTCATGTGCCTGTTGGCCATCTGAATTTCTTCTTTGGAGAAGTGTCTTTTCAGATCCTCTGCCCATTTTTTAATTGGATTATTTGCTTTTTGTTTGTTGAGGAGCTCTTTGTATATTTTGGATGTCAACCTCTTATCGGATATTTCATTTATGAATATATTCTCCCATACTGTAGGATGCCTTTTTGTTTTACTGATTATGTCCTTTGCTGTACAGAAGCTTTTTAGTTTGATATAGTCTCACTTGTTCATTTTTGCTTTTGTTTCCCTTGCCTGTGGAGATATGTTCACGAAGAACTTCATGTTTATATTCAAGAGAGTTTTGCCTATGTTTTCTTCTAAGAGTTTTATGGTTTCATGACTTACATTCAGGTCTTTGATCCATTTTGAATTTACTTTTGTGTATGGGGTTAAACAATGATCCAGTTTCATTCTCTTACATGCAGCTGTCCAGTTTTGCCAACACCAGCCGTTGAAGAGGCTGTCATTTCCCCATTGTACATCCATGGCTCCTTTATCATATATTAATTGACCATATATGCTTGCATTAATATCTGGACTCTCTGTTCTGTTCCGCTGGTCTATGGGTCTGTTCTTGTGCCAGTACCAAATTGTCTTGATTACTGTGGCTTTGTAGTAGAACTTGAAGTTCAGAAACGAGATCCCCCCTGCTTTATTCTTCCTTCTCAAGATTGCTTTGTCTATCTGGGGTCTTTTGATGTTCCATAGGAAATTTAGAACTATTTGTTCCAGTTCAGTGAAGAATGCTGTTGGTATTTTGATAGGGATTGCACTGAATCTGTAGATTGCTTTAGGCAGGATGGCCATTTTGACAGTATTAATTCTTCCTACCAAAGAGCATGGGAAAAATATTCATTTATTAGTGTCCTCTTTAATTTCTCTTAAGAGTGTCTTGTAGTTTTCAGGGTATAGGTCTTTCACTTCCTTGGTTAGGTTTATTCCTAGGTGTTTTATTCTTTTTGATGAAATTGTGAATGGAATTGTTTTCTGATTTCTCTTTCTGTTAGTTCATCATTAGTGTATAGGAAAGCAACAGATTTCTGTGTATTAATTTTGTATCATGCAACTTTGCTGAATTCATATATTCTAGTAGTTTTGGAGTGGAGTCTTTAGGGTTTTTTATGTACAATATCATGTCATCTGCAAATAGTGACAATTTGACTTCTTCTTTACCAATCTGGATGCCTTGTATTTCTTTGTTTTGTGTGATTGCTATGGCTAGGACCTCCAGTACTATGTTGAATAACAGTTGGGAGAGTGGGCATCCCTGTCTTGTTCCTGATCTTAGATGCAAAGCTTTCAGCTTCTCGTTGTTAAGTATGATGTTGGCTGTGGGTTTGTCATATATGGCCTTTATTATGTTGAGGTAGTTGCCCTCTATACCCATTTTGTTGAGAGTTTTTATCATGAATAGATGTTGAATTTTGTCAAATGCTTTTTCAGCATCTATGGAGATGATCATGTGGTTTTTGTTCTTTTTGTTGATGTGGTGGATGATGTTGATGGATTTTTGAATGTTGTACCATCCTTGCATCCCTGAAGTGAATCCCACTTGATCGTGGTGTATTATCCTCTTGATGTATTTTTGGATTCAGTTTGCTAATATTTTGTTGAGTATTTTTGCATCTGTGTTCATCAGGGATACTGGTCTGTAATTTTCTTTTTTGGTGTGGTCTTTGCCTGGTTTTGGTATTAGAGTGATGCTGGCTTCATAGAATGAATTTGGGATTATTACTTCCTCTTCTGTTTTTTGGAAAACTTTAAGTAGAATGGGTATTATGTCCTCTCTAAATGTCTGATAAAATTCAGTGGTGAAGCCATCTGGTCCAGGAGTTTTGTTCTTGTGTAGTTTTTTGATTACCGATTCAATTTCGTTGCTGGTAATTGGTCTGTTTAGATTTTCTGTTTCTTCCTGGGTCAGTCTTAGAAGGTTTTATTTTTCTCAAAAGTTGTCCATTTTTCTAGGTTATTCAGTTTTTTAGCACGTAGTTTTTCATAGTATTCTCAAATAATTCTTTGTATTTCTGTGGTGATTTTCCTTTCTCTGTTTCTGTTTCTGTTTATGTTTCTGTAGATTCTCTTTTTTTCTTAATAAGTCTGCTTGGGGGGGTTTATCTATTTTGTTTATTTTCTCAAAGAACCCACTTTAGGTTTAATTAATTTTTTCTATTGTTTTATTCTTCTCAATTTCATTTATTTCTTCTCTGATCTTATTATGTCCCTCCTTCTGCTGACTTGGGGCCTCATTTGTTCTTCTTTTTCCAATTTCAATAATTGTGAATTTAGACTATTCATTTGGGATTGTTCTTCCTTCTTTAAGTAGGCCTGGATTGCTATATACTTTCCTCTTAGAATTGCCTTTGCTGTGTCCCACAGTAGTTGGCGCTTTGCGCTGTTGTTTTCATTTGTCTCCATATATTCCTTGATCTCTGTTTTAATTTGGTAATTGATCCATTGATTATTTAGGAGCATGTTGTTAAGCCTCCATGTCTTTGGGAGCGTTTTTGTTTTCTTTGTAGAATTTATTTCAAGTTTCATACCTTTGTGATCTGAGAAGTTGTTTTGTACAATTTCAATCTTTTTGAATTTACTGAGGCACTTTTTGTGGCCTTGTATGTGGTCTGTTCTGGAAAATATTCCATGTGCACTTGAGAAGAATGTGTATCCTGTTGCTTTTGAGTAGAATGTTCTATAGATGTCTGTTAGGTCCATCGTTCTTATGTGTTGTTCAGTGCCTCTGTGTCCTTACTTATTTTCTGTCTGGTTGATCTGTCCTTTGGAGTGAGTGGTGTGTTGAAGTCTCCTAAAATGAATGTAGTGCATTCTATTTCCTCCTTTAATTCTGTTAGTATTTGTTTCATACATGTAGGTGCCCCTGTGTTGGGTGCATATATATTTATAATGGTTTTATCCTCTTGTTGGACTGAACCCTTTATCATTATGTAATGTCCTTCTTTGTCTCTTGTTGCTTTCTTTGTTTTGAAGTCTATTTTGTCTAATACGGCAGCACCAGCTTTCTTCTCCCTATTGTTTGTATGAAATATCTTTTTCCATTCCTTCACTTTTAGTCTGTATATCTTTGGGTTTGAAGTGAGTCTCTTGTAGGCAGCATATATGTGGGTCTTGCTTTTTTATCCATTCCATTACTCTGTGTCTTTTGGTTGGTGCATTCAGTCCATTTACATTTAGTGTGATTATGTATGGATATGTATTTTATTGCTATTGTAGGCTTTGGATTCGTGGTTACCAAAGGTTCAAGGGCAGCTTCTTTACTATCTAACTGTCTTACTTATCTCACTTATTATGCTATTATAAACACAGTCTGATTATTCTTTATTTCTCTCCTGTCTTATTCTTCCTCCTCCACTCTTTATATGTTAGCTGTTTCATTTTGTACTCTTTGTGTTTCCTTTGACTGATTTTGTGGATAGCTGATTTTATTTTGTGTTTAGTTAGTATTTGGTTGGTCTGTTTCTCTGCTGTGGTTTTATTTTCTCTGGTGACAGCTGTTTAGCCTTAGGCATACTTCCATCCAGAGCAGTCCCTTTAAAATACATTGTAGAGATGTTTTGTAGGAGGTAAATTCCCTCAACTTTTGCTTATGTGGGAATTGTTTAATCCCTCCTTCACATTTAAATGATAATCGTGCTGGATACAGTATCCTTGGTTCAAGGCACTTCTGTTTCATTGCATTGAATATATCAAGTCATTCTCTTCTGTCCTTGTCTTTGATATTCGCCATTTTAATTATTATATGTCTTGGTGTTGTCCTCCTTGTGTCCCTTGTGTTGGGAGATCTGTGGGCTTCCATGGTTTGAGAGACTATTTCCTTCCCCAGCTTGGTGAAGTTTTTAGCAATTATTTCTTCGAAGACACTTTTTATCCCTTCTTCTCTCTTCTTCTTCTGGTACTCCTATAATGCGAATATTGTTCCATTTGGATTGGTCACACAGTTCTCTTAATATTCTTTCATTCCTAGAGATCCTTTTATCTCTCTCTGCCTCAGCTTCTCTGTATCCCTGTTCTTTCATTTCTATTCCACTAATGGTCTCTTCCACCTCATCCATTCTGCTCTTAAATCCTTCCATTGTTTGTTTCATTTCTGTTATCTCTCTCCAGAATTCATCCCTTAGCTCTTGAATATTTCTCTGTAGCTCCATCAGCATGCTTATGACTTTTATTTTGAACTATTTTTCAGGAAGATTGGTGATTTCAGTCTCTCCAAGCCCTTTCTCTGGTGTGTGAGGGTTTTGGTATTGAACAAGGTTCTACCTTTTCATGGTAAAGGGCATGGTGACCGTGAGTGGCGTGTGTTTCAGCTGGGAGAACAAATTCCGTTCCTGCTTGATGGTTGCCTTGCCTTTCTCTGCTGTCTGTCCCAGTTAACTACACATAGGTTGTAGCCTCTGGGTTAACCCCTAGGCTGCTGTGGGCGGGGTGGCCCTTGTGATGGCCTGGGCACTGGCAGGGGTCCCAGGCCACTAGCGCATGTGTCTGCCTCAAGGACAAGACCCCTTCATGCCTCCTGGACTCTGCACCATTCTCCACTGTGTGTGCCAATCAACTGCATGCATGGAGCAGCCTCTTGGTTAATCCACTAGGCTGCTGTTGGCAGGGTGGCCCTTGGGATGGTCTGGGGCACTAGTAGGGGTCGCAGGCCTGTAGCGCATTTTTCTGCCTCAAGGATAAGACTCCTTCATGCCTCCCGGACTCTGCGCTTGTCTCCACTCTCTGTGCCGGTTTACTGTGTGCAGGGAGCAGTGTCTGGGTCTGGGCCGGTTAGCTGCATGCAGGGAGAAGCCTCTGTGTTAATCTTTGTGGTTGTTGTAGGCGGGGCTGCTCCACGGCTGTTCTGTAGCAATGGTGGGTCACTCTGTTTGCTTGCAGTGTGGGTGGAGGGAACAAATGGCAGGCTGCTTATCACTGTGAGGGGCCACAGAGCTGCATTGCCAACCAAAGTGTTAGGGCGCCTGAAGTTCCTTAAAGTTCCCAGCTTGCTGGGCTGAGTGTGCCAGGACGATTTTGTCTGCCTGTTAAACCCTGTCCCTTTAAGACTTTTAAAGTACCTGCTTTTCTTTTGTCCCAGGGCAGCTGGCTGTGGGAACCTGTTCTCAGTATTAGTCTTGGATTTTGCTCTTCTGCTCCTCTAATCTCCGAGCACCATGCAATGTGTGTCTGTGCTCCTGGGGCAGATTAGTAGGGCTGGTTATTTAGCAGTCCTGTGCTTCTATTCCCTCCCCACTCTGATTCTTTCCCTCCTGCTGGTGAGCTGGGGTGGAGGGAGTGCTCGGGTCCTGCCGGGTCACGGCTTTTTATCTTACCCTTTTCCGTGAGATGTTGGGTTCTCACAGATGTAGCCTGGCTAGTGTACTGTATCTTCTGGTCACTCTTTTAGGAATAGTTTTATTTGCTATATTTTCAAAATATGTATGGCTTTGGGAGCAGATTTCCACCACCCTCCTCACGCCACCATCTTTTCCTCCTCCACCTTGTCATACTCTTGACAGGTTCTTTCCTAAACACTGATTTCCCTCTGCTGACAGCATTGTCCTTCACCTCTTTTTGTAGCTCTTTATCAGAGAAAAACTTTTGTAGCTGTTTATCAGAGAAAAAACTTGAATTTGATTCCTTAACACACAGTCAGTTCTACTTGAAAGGTTAGACTGGCCAGGGTACTCAGTTCTTCAGTGATCTCAGACATCATGAACTCTCTTTCTCAGAGGATCTCCAATTCGAAATCAAAAGCCTTTAATTACTAGCTTTTATTTCTATAGAATCACTTATCTCAGACATGATTTAAATACATTTTTGCAAAAAAAAAAAAAAGACATGATGGCTTTAAAAAAAAGCCCAGAGTTCTTCTCATTCATGACTCTTATGATTGGTGCTAGGTAGGGTCTACATGAAGTTTCAGATACACTGTGGGAGAAAGCCTGCTGTTGAAGTGGGTTGGTTCATCAAGAGAAAAATGAAAGAGGTGAGGAGAGAGAAGTGTTGGGCAGGGAAAATCATAGCCTTCATGCCGTGGTCTCCTTTTCCTTCTCTGAAACTCCTTGGGCCAGTAAGAACAACAGAAAACTAAGGAGGTCATTTCTGGGTGCCTTGGCATTCCATAAAGATACCCTTCCACACCAATGATTTATACAAGAAGTTCTCTCATCAGAGTGGGCGCCAGGGGACGGCCCTGCCTCTCTCCCAGTTGCATAGGCACCCGCACTCAGTGCTGAAAGCTGGAGGAAGCTCTTCAAGGTGACGGTGGTCATAATCCAATGGCCCTTGGAATCCTATTGCTTTGTTCTTTGGGGATTCATCACCTTCTTTACAGCCCCAACTGAGCAAGACCCAGAGACAGAGAGACTCTGTCCCAGTCTCTGTGCCAGGAGCGTACTGTGGAGACCTGAAGTTATTACCAGAAAGTACTGGGTTCTTGGCCAAGATTCAGAGCCAAATAGATTTTTTAAAAATGCAACCCAAAAAGGGTTAATTGTGGGAGCCTACCTTTCACCAAGAGTAGGAACTCAGTTTTCAACAGGCATACTGCCCTGTGTAAAATGGATGGTGTGAAGGAGGGTGGCTTAAATGGCTAATAGCCCCTGTTACCTCCCTTTCAAATTATTCATGAACTTACATATAGTCTATAAAAGCCCCAAATGTTTACATTCTAGAATTCAGGTAATTCCACACTCTGCTTCCCACCTATTAGTGATTTATTTAAAATGTGCTTAATGGATAACTACTATGTGCCAGGGCATCCATTGCATTCCCAAGGCTGACAATGGTAGTTGCTGTCATGTTGCCTTATATGCCTCTACCATCACCACAATCGTCTAATCATCTGTGCAGCTCTTTTGGATCAACACCTTTTTTCAAACTGTCGTTTTTGACTCTCAAACTCTGGGTTGAAGCCTAACACATCCCCATTCATCTTTACCCAAAGGTCTCCGTTTCAGTTGGAGCCTGAGCCCCACCCCCCACCAACTTAACCAATAAGAGTGACTTTTACTGTAACTTGTGTGTATAGACATGAACCAAATACACTGGAAATTCCCTTGACTGTGGTAAGTTTGAAACTTATTCAGCATCTCCTCCCCCATAATAAAAAAAAGCCAGTTTTTAAATATTCTCTAACATTTTTTCCGGAAATTTCCGTCCATGATCATAAGCAGGAAATAGAGCAGGAATAATCACCATAGCCAACACAATAATATCTTTTAAGCTTACATTTAAGGTAAATTTAAGTTTAATTTAAAGGTAAATTAGCATCTTCTAATTTAAAATAGTTCCTTTTGGATAAGCTCTGTTTTCTCCGGTTTAGGAATCTCTATTTCACAAACTCAATTTCTTTTTGAGTAATATCACAGACTTTCAAGAACCTTCCCTCTTTATTTCCTTTTTATTAAGTCATCAGAGTGCAAAAGAAATTTTACGCAATTTTATGTCATTGGTTGTAGGGTCGGGGTCCTCAGGTTGACACCGTTGATGGCCTTTAGCTGAGGTACAGCTTATTTATGTCGAATCTCTGGGTGTCAGTGTCTGTCCCTGCCTGGTCTTCAGGTGACAAGTTTGTAGTTGAATTAACACATGGCATAATGTTCAGCATGACTGTGTCTGGGGAAGCAGGGTCTCCCCTGCTGCCTGGCTCCTTGCCTTGGCCTCACCAGTGCCACTGACCCTTCTGTGGCTCTCGTGCTTCAGCTCCTTCCTGGTTTTGTACTGCCTAGTCCTCAGCCTGGATCGTAGGAGCTCTCCGCCCTGTACAAAATGATCCTTCAGCAGGCACATTGATTCTCACATTTCCAGCTATGTCTTGGATTTTTCGTATAGTCCTATGGGATTTCTGAATCTTTACCATGCTATGAGCTAGTAATAGGGAAAGAGCAATATCTCTGGACCATAATCTAGACACCACCACAAACAATATTTTACCATTCTCACAATGTGTTGGACGTGATGGCAGGAAAGCAGAATGCCAGCTTAGCTGCTCTTGGACTCTCCTTCAAGCTATGTTTTTGTGTGTGTGTGTGTGTGTGTCTGTGGTTGAGTTTCTATCACCTTGAAGTTTCTGTTAGGTATCTATTGCCCTTCTAGGTCTATGTTCAGAGCATTAGGACACTAAGTTCCAGAGAAAAAACAATCTTACCCTGGTCTTATCTACTCAAAATTTCTTTCTAAAATTAATTGTGTCTTCCTTCCAGAGGCCAGAGGGCTTTGTGTTTTTCCTTCTGTGATAGGAGCTGTGCCTCCATCAAACTCTCCGTGTTAAAAAGAAATAAAACTATGCTCAGATCTCCAAGCTTTGCTCTTGATATGTAAAAGTATGGCTTTGGAATTTACCAAAGTTTTTTTTTTTTTTTGTCTCTCATCAGAGCCTGGGCTTTCAAGAATATTATCATGCTATGGACTCAAGAAAATGTGTTTTTGAAGTTTAAATCTGAACAATGATTTCTTTATTCTAGGCAGCATCTGACTTTTCTCTGAGATGAAAAGCCATTAAATGAGAAGCCAGAGGCAACATGATTTATGGGGATGGAAGATTCATTGTTTTAAACATCTCAAAATAGAATGCTCTTTATGAGTGTAAAGCTCATGTTTCATTTCTGAATGCCTAGTGCCTAGCTCAGCATCTGCTATACAGTAGGCACCCAATAAATATTTCTTGGGTGAAAAAAGAGACTTACTAGCTTTTAATCAGATCACACTTTGTAGCACACCTCTGGATATCCCGGTTTATGTGAGGCCAACTGGAGGATAGATACGAATGAAAGAGCATGTCCATACTGGACCTCGTTGGTGTGTCTCCTCACATTTCCTCTTTCCCACCTAACCCTTGGTTGGGGCTTGGCTCTGTCCCCTCACTCCCAGTACAACGATTCTTCATTTATTGCATCTCAATCAGCAGAATCAGTGTCATCTGAGAGCTTGAAATAAATGCAGAATTTTTTACCCCATCCTAGACTTGCTGACTCAAAAAGACTGTAGTGAAACCCAGATATATATGTTTCAGTAAGAGCTGAAGAGATATATATGTTTCCAACACTTCTGTCTGGTTCAGCACCCTTCAGGGTTAAGGACTAGGATTTATTATGGCCTCCATTGAGCCTACCTGGAAGGTTCCTCAGCCTTTCCCACACCCAGATTCTACTGGACCAGATAGATGCTCAGAGGGTCTGCCTTCCCAGAAACACCAGGTAACACAACCCAAATGTGCCCAGGGAGTTAATATCTGGCAAAGATATGTTGAAGTAATGATGAAAGTCTACTTAAAAACTCAAGTCAATGAGCTTGATCTTCTTGTGTTTGCAGTTAAGATGAATTTAAGGCTATATGAAGGTGAACATGAGGTCTGAGTCTCATATCAGATTTCAAAACCTCAGTAAAACATCATGGGACTTCCGGGAAGATGGCGGTGTGAGCAGGGCGGCAGAAATCTCCCAACACTATATTTATCTACGAAATACAGCAAATACACCTATTCCTAAAAGAGAGACCAGAAAACACAGGAAAGTGCACAGCGTGCAGCTACACCCAAGAGGACTCGGCACCCCAAGAGGCGGGTAAGATACGGAGCCGTGACCCAGCAGGACCCGAGCACTCCCCCACCCTGGTGGGAGGACAGGATTCAGAGCCTGGAGGGAGTGGAAGTACACCCCCGCGAAATAACCAGCCCCGGTGATCTGCACGGGGAGCGCTGACACACATAGCGCAGTGTAGCGGAGATTGGAGAGACAGAGGGGCAGGATCTGAGCGGGGGAACGCACCAGGTTGTTTGCAGCCGGCTCCCGGGAAAGAAAAAAAAAAGCGTGCGCTTTCTTCAGCAGTCGTAAAGAGACAGGAGCCCAGCAGAGGGGCCAGCTTGCCCCGGCACACTCAGCCCAGCAGGCTGGGAGTTCTGGGAGTTTCAGATGCCTTAGCTGGCAACTGGGGAAGCGTTGCTGTACTTACACTTCTCACTGAGATCAACAGCCTCCCTCCCATTCCTTCCCACCCCAGCCAGAGTGATAAAGGGCCCTGTGGAACGGTGCGGCCATAGCTGCGGAATAGTGGGGCAACAGTGCCACCTACAGCATTCCCACAGAATCTACTCCTGGTGGGCGGTTTTTTTTTGTCTTCTTTTGGTTTTTTTGTTTTCTTTTGCTTTCTTTTTTGTTTTTTATTTTCTTCCTTTTTTTTCTTCTTTCTTTCTTTTTTTCTTTTTTTTTTCTCTCTTTTTTAAGTCTTAAAGAGCCCAGCTGACATACGTGGTAACTACCAGTGACCACTTCTATAGCCATGAAAAGACAGAGGAATATGGTTCAGACCAAAATCAACCAGACAACCCCAGAGAGGGAGCATGAAGGGATGGAAATGCACAGTCTTCCTGAAAAAGAACTCAGAATAAAAGTCATAACCATGCTGATGGACCTACAGAGAAATGTGCAAGAGCTGAGGGAGGAAGTGAGGGAAGTGAGGAAAGACAATGCAGAAATCAGACAAGCAATCGACAGGCTTAACAGCAGACTGGATGAGATGCAAGAGACTGTTAATGGAATAGAAATCAGAGAACAGGAATACAGAGAAGCTGAGGCAGAGAGAGATAAAAGGATTTCTAGAAATGAAAGAATATTAAGAGAACTGTGTGACCAATCCAAACAGAACAATATTCTCATTATAGGAGTACCAGAGGAAGAAGAGAGAGAAAAAGGGATAGAAAGTGTCTTTGAAGAAATAATTGCTGAAAACTTTCCCTCGCTGGGGAAGGAAATAGTCTCATAGTCCACCGAAGCCCACAGATCTCCCAACACAAGGGACCCAAGGACTACAACACCAAGACACATAATAATTAAGATGGCAAAGATCAAAGATAAAGACAGAGTATTAAAGGCAGCTAGAGAGAGAAAAAAGATCACCTACAAAGGAAAACCCATCAGATTATCATCAGACTTCTCAACAGAAACCTTACAGGCAAGAAGAGAATGGCATGATATATTTAACGTTATGAAACAGAAGGGCCTCGAACCAAGAATGTTGTATCCAGCACGATTATCATTAAAATATGATGGAGGGATTAAACAATTTCCAGACAAACGAAAGTTGAGAGAGTTTGCCCCTCATAAACCACCACTACAGGATATCTTAAATGGACTGCTCTAGAGGGAAGCACTCCTAAGGCTAAAAATATGTCACCAGAGAAAATAAAATCATAGCAAAGAAAGCAGACCATCCAAATAATAACTAAAGGCAACGAATAAAAAACCTAGTATATAAAGAATGGAGGAGGAAAAATAAGAAGGGAGAGAAATAAAGAAACATCAGACAGTCTTTACAATTACTTAACAAGAAAGATAAGTTAGATTGTTAGATAGTACAGAAGCAACCCTTGAACCTTTGGTAACCACGAACCTAAAGCCAGCAATGGCAATAAGTACATATCTATCACTAATCACCCTAAATGTAAATGGACTGAATGCACCAATCAAAAGACACAGAGTAACAGAATGGATAAAAAAGGAAGACCTATCTATATGCTGCTTACAAGAGACTCACCTCAAACCCAAAGATATACACAGACTAAAAGGGAAGGAATGGAAAAAGATATTTCATGCAAACAAGGAGAAAAAAGCAGGTGTTGCAGTACTTGTATCAGACAAAATAGACTTCAAAACGAAGAAAGTAGCAAGAGATAAAGAAGGACATTACATAATGATAAAGGGGTCAGTCCAACAAGAGGATATAAACATTATAAATATGTATGCACCCAACACAGGAGCGCCAGCATATGTGAAACAAATACTAACAGAATTAAAGAAGGAAATAGACAGCAATGCATTCATCTTAGGAGACTTCAACACACCACTCACTCCAAAGGACAAATCAACCAGAGAGAAAATAAGTAAATACACAGAGGCACTGAACAACACACTAGAACAGATGGACCTAACAGACATCTAGAGAACTCTACACCCAAAAGCAACACGATACACATTCTTCTCAAGTGCACGTGGAACATTTTCCAGAATAGACCACATACTAGGCCACAAAAAGAATCTCAGTAATTTCAAAAATATTGAAATCCTACCAACCAACTTCTCAGATCACCAAGGTATAAAACTAGAAATAAATTTTAGAAAGAAATCAAAAAGGCTCACAAATACATGGAGACTTAACAACACTCTCCTAATTAATCAATGGGTTAACGACCAAATCAAAACAGAAATCAAAGAATATATGGAGACTAATGACAACAACAACACAAAGCCACAACTTCTGTGGGACGCAGCAAAGGCAGTTCTAAGAGGAAAGTATATTGCAGTCCAGGCCTATTTAAAGAAAGAAGAACATTCTCAAATGAATAGTCTAAAGACACAATTACTGAAATTGGAAAAAGAAGAACAGATGAGGCCCAAAGTCACCAGAACGAGGGACATAATAAAGATTAGAGAAGAAATAAATAAAATTGAGAAGAATAAAACAATAGAAAAAATCAGTGAAACCAAGAGCTGGTTCTTTGAAAAAATAAACAAAATAGATAAACCCCTAGCCAGACTCATTAAAGAGAAAAAGAGAATCTACACACATAAACAGAATCAGAAATGAGAAAGGAAAAATCACGACAGGCCCCACAGAAATTCAAAGAATTATAAGAGAATGTTATGACAATCTATATGCTAACAAGCTGGAAAACCTAGAAGAAATGGACAACTTCATCCACCAACATCATCCACCACATCAACAAAAAGAACAAAAACCACATGATCATCTCCATAGATGCTGAAAAAGCATTTGACAAAATTCAGCATCCATTCATGATTAAAACTCTCAACAAAATGGGTATAGACGGCAAGTACCTCAACATCATAAAGGCTATATATGACAAACCCACAGTTAACATCATACTTAATGGCGAGACGCTGAAAGCTTTTCATCTGAGATCGGGAACGAGACAGGGATGCCCACTCTCTCCACTGTTATTCAACATAGTACTGGAGGTCCTAGCCACAGCAATCAGACAAAACAAAGACATATAAGGCATCCAGATTGGTAAAGAAGAAGTCAAATTGTCACTGTTTGCAGATGACATGATACTGTACATAAAAAGCCTTAAAGACTCCACTCCAAAACTACTAGAACTAATATCTGAATTCAGCAAAGTTGCAGGATACAAAATTAACACACAGAAATCTGTTGCTTTCCTATACACTAATGATGAACTAACAGAAAGAGAAATCAGAAAAACAATTCCATTCACAATTGCATCAAAAGAATAAAATACCTAGGAATAAACCTAACGAAGGAAGTGAAAGACCTGTACTCTGAAAACTACAAGACACTCCTAAGAGAAATTAAAGAGGACACTAACAAATGGAAATGCATCCCATGCTCTTGGCTAGGAAGAATAAATATTGTCAAAATGGCTATACTACCTAAAGCAATCTACAGATTCAATGCAATCCCTATCAAACTATCAACAGCTTTCTTCAATGAACTGGAACAAATGATTCTAAAATTCATATGGAACCACAAAAGACCCCGAATAGCCAAAGCAATCCTGAGAAGGAGGAATAAAACAGGGGGAATTACGCTCCCTGACTTCAAGCTCTACTACAAAGCCACAGTAATCAAGACAATTTGGTATTGGCACAAAAACAGACCCACAGACCAGTGGAACAGAATAGAAAATCCAAACATTAACCCAAACATATACAGTCAATTAATATTTGATAAAGGAGCCTTGGATATACAATGGGGAGATGACAGCCTCTTCAGCAGCTGGTGTTGGAAAAACTGGACTACTGTCTAGCCCCCTACACAAAGGTAAACTCAAGGTGGATCAAAGACCTGAATGTAAGTCATGAAACCATAAAACTCTTAGAAAAAAACATAGACAAAAATCTCTTGGACATTAACATGAGTGACTTCTTCATGTACATATCTCCCCGGGCAAGGGAACAAAAGCAAAAATGAACAAGTGGGACTATATCAAGCTGAAAAGCTTCTGTACAGCAAAGGACACCATCAGTAGAACAAAAAGACATCCTACAGTATGGGAGAATATATTCATAAAAAACGTATCTGATAAAGGGTTGACATCCAAAATATATAAAGAACTCATGCACCTTAACAAACAGAAAGCAAATAATCCAATTAAGAAATGGGCAGAGGACATGAATAGACACTTCTCCAAAGAAGAAATTCAGATGGCCAACAGGCACATGAAAAGATGCTCCACATCGCTAATCATCAGAGAAATGCAGATTAAAACCACAATGAGATATCACCTCACACCAGTGAGGATGGCCAACATCCAAAACACAAACAACAACAAATGTTGGCGAGGATGTGGAGAAAAGGGAACCCTCCTCCTACACTGCTGGTCGGAATGCAAATTAGTTCAACCATTGTGGAAAGCAGTATGGAGGTTCCTCAAAAAACTCAAAATAGAAATACCATTTGACCCAGGAATTCCATTCCTAGGAATTTACCCTAAGAATGTAGCAGCCCAATTTGAAAAAGACAGATGCACCCCTATGTTTATTGCAGCACTATTTACAGTAGCCAAGAAATGGAAGCAGCCTAAGTGTCCATCAGTAGATGAATGGATAAAGAAGAGGTGGTACATATACAGAATGGAGTATTATTCAGCCATAAGAAGAAAACAAATCCTACCATTTGCAACAACATGGATGGAGCTAGAGGGTATTATGCTCAGTGAAATAAGCCAAGCAAAAAGACAAGTATGAAATGATTTCACTCATATGTGGAGTATAAGAACAAAGAAAAAATACTGAAGGAACAAAACAGCAGCAGACTCACAGAACCCAAGAACGGACTAATAGTTACGAAAGGGAAAGGGACTGGGGAAAATGGTGGGAAGGGAGGGATAAGAGGGAAAAGGGGGCATTACGATTAGCAGATGTAATGTTGGGGGGGGCACGGGGAGGGCTTTACAACTCAGAGAAGACAAGTAGTGATTCTATAGCATCTCACTACGCTGATGGACAGTGACTGTAATCAGGTTGGTGGGGGGGACCTGATTAAGGGGTAGTTTAATAACCATAATATTGCACATGTAATTGTAGGTTAATGATACCAAAATAAATTATATTAAAAAAAACATACTTATGTTTTAAAAAAAAACATCATGGAGTAATGGAAACTGTTTACCTGGTCTCATGGCCCTGATAACCAGAGTCCTATTGCTTTTGATACTTATGTAAAAAAAATTCCAAAATGCATCGTTAATACCTTGAAAAAAAAACTTGCTAAAGACAATAAGAGGACTTGGAGTAATTAAAATTTTACGTGGAATGTGTAAGGTAAAGTTCAACTGCGATTGATAAATTACGTACAGGAAATTCACCCAACACATCGTATGGTTCTGTTCTTAAATTTGTAGCACATTTTCAATGAAGAACTGATGAAAATCTTAGGGAAATATCTCTGCCCTGCTGCTATTTTTCTTGTTCTGGTTTTTAGTCAATGAGTCTCTTTTTAATTGAAGTATCATTGATATACAATCTTATATTGGTTTCAAGTATACAACACAGTGGCTGAGCAGTTGCCCTTCTTATTAAGTCCTCACCCCCACTAGTGCAGTTACTATCTGTCAACATGGAAAGATATTACATAATCATTGACTATATTCTCCATACTGTTCTACTATCCCTGTGAGCAACTTATATTATGATTGAGAATTTTTGTGCCCCTTTATCCCCCTCACCCACCCACCTCAACCTCTCCTCTATGGTAACCATTAGTCACTTCTTACTGTCTGTGAGTCCACTGCTGTTTTGTTCATTTTTTTTTTTGCTCTGTATTTATATTCCACAAATAAGTGAAATCATATGGTGTTTGTCTTTCTCCACCAGGCTTTTTTCACTGACCAGTATACCCTCTAGATCCATCTATGTTGTTGCAAATGACAGGATTTATTTTTTATGACTGAATAATATTCCATTGTATATATGCACCACATCTTTTTTTATCCATTCATCTATTAAGGGACACTCAGGTTGCTTCCATATCTTGGCTATTGTAAATAATTCAACAATAAACATAGGGATACATGTATCTTTTTGAATCAGGGATTTTGTTTTTTTGGCATATGAAAAGGTGCTCCACATCACTAATCAGCAGGGAAATGCAAATCAAAACCACAGTGAGGTATCACCTCACATCAGACAGAATGGCCACTGTCCAAAAGACAAAAAATAACAAGTGTTAGAGAGGATGTGGGGAAAGGGGAACCCTCCTACACTGTTGGTGGGAATGTCAGTTGGTCAGCCACTGTGGAAAGCAGTATGGAAGTTCCTCAAAAGGAACTAAAAAGAAATAGCATATGTCTCAGTGAGTCTTTTTAGCTCCCAATCTGCTTGAAGTCCCAAAATGTCTGTGTTGGAATGGCTGCCTTCCTCATTCTAATTGCAGGGAACTTTCAGGTCTTTGTCAGTAGTGTTCAAAGTTCACATAGATGATACAGCAGCTTCATCAACTGCATGTGCATAGCTTTCTACTCTGATCAATACCTACTGGGA
Organism: Smutsia gigantea; assembly: GCA_032199065.1. NCBI lineage: Eukaryota > Metazoa > Chordata > Mammalia > Pholidota > Manidae > Smutsia > Smutsia gigantea. The sequence goes on along the minus strand of JAVSCE010020043.1, from coordinate 4,018 downwards.
ATTCCCATTCGTTTGCTTTTTGATGGCTGCTATCTGTTCTTCTGAGAGCTTTTCTCTCTGAACATTTTGTCATAGCTTGCTCCCTTTGTTCTGAATGCTTGCATCTCTGAAATCTGTCCCTCTGCATTGAGTAATAGTGGTTTTTCCTTTGATGGAAAACACTTTACCATCTGATATGAGTAAGAAAGGACTTCTCTCTGCATTCCCCCCCTGCCCCAGACTTAGAGATGTCATTTACTGGTTATTCTTATATGTTATTGTCAAATATCTCCCATCTCATGTAGCTATGTAAAGTATTTTTGTTTAACTCTTCTCATATATGACTACATAAAATAACCAGAGGAGTAGTTTAATTACTAACATAGGAAGATATCTGCTGAAAACAGAACTGTAAAGAAGATTATGGGCCATTAGAGGGAGGAAATAGTTAGGTTTACATAAGCAAGCCAAGAAGTTAACGTGCACTTGCCAAGGAGATAAAGGTCCCAGTTAAGATTGAATGGCATGTGTATAATGGATTTGGGTGCAAGGTTTAATCAACCATTTTAATAAAGTGATTTCTAGGAAATAAGACCAAGAACAGTGGAAGAGATGACCTGGTGGAAGATGTAAAGACCTCCTGAGGGTCACATTGACTGAGGAGGTGTTTACAGGGCCTAGGATGGGGAAGTTAAGGACAACCAAGAAGTGAACAGTTGGGTAGAAGAGTTGAGAGCCGAGTGAGAGTTAAGAGTTAGTTCATGTTACCATAAACCTCTTCAAAAACCTTTGGTGTTTCCCTATTAATAAATAAAGGGTTCTCAAGTTTAGAAAAATCACTCTTGTTAAAAATTCCTAGTCTGTGTCACAGAGATTCTGCTTATGTATTAATAAGGTCAGCCCCAGAAGTCTCATCTTTATCTAGTAACTCAACTGATATTTCCACAGCTTCAGAAACACCAACCTTCAGGATAAAGTCTAAATTTTTGGCCATAAAAATGAGTGTCCTTTCAAATTTTTAAAGGGTGGTCATATATTTGTTCTTTGCTAAAGTAATTCTCAATACCACTGAGATTGAACCACTCCTTTTATATAACATTGTATTCCACACCATTATTAAAGAACTTTTGGAACAAAAAAACAGCTTCTCATCTACATTTTTGTTTTCTTCTACAAGACAGCAATTTAAAGACAGCAACTGTCTCTTCCCTCTGATTTCTCAATGCTTAGCACAGTGCTTTATATAAAATAAGCTCTCAAACATAATTTCTATGGTATCTATAAATGCAACCAAGTGAAAGTTATTTCTTCCCTTTTTTGGGGAAAAGATATTGCTAACTAACATTAAAAAATCAATTATTTCCCCTCTCCCCCATATCACCAAATTGTACTATATTGCCACCATTACATTCCTTTCTTGTGATGTTGCTGCCTGGCTTTTGTATCAGGGTAATTTTGGCCTCATAAATTAAATTGGGAAATGTTCACTCCTCTATTTTGGGAGAGTTTGGTTTCAATTGGTGTTAATTTTTACTTAAGTGTTTGATAGAATTCACCAGCAAAATCATCTGAGCCTTGATTTTTCTTTGTGAGAAGATTTTTCATTACTAATTTCTTTACTTAAAATGTAGGCAATTCAGATAGTCTATTTCTTCTTGAGTCAGTTTTAGTACTTTATGTCTTTCTAGAAGTTTTTCCATTTTACCTGTGCTGTCCAATGAGTTGGTATAAAGCTTTTCATGGTATTTCCTTATAATCCTTTTAATTTCTCTGTTCTGTCATGATATACCCTTTTTAATTCCTAATTTTGGTAATTTGTATCATCTCTTGGTCACTTCAGGTAAAGTTTTATTAATTTACTTTTCAAAGAATTGTATTTTGATTTCATTGATTTGCTTTGTTTTCTGTTTTACCGATTTCTGCTGTGACCTTTATTTTCCACATGGCTTTGATTTTTCTGTTTTTCTGTCTTCTTAAGAAACAAGTCTAGATTATTGACAGTAGATATTTCTTACATTCTAAGTGTTTAAAGGTATAAAGTTCCTTCTAAACACTGATATAACAGCATCCTGTAAATATTGATATGGTTTATTCAGTTGTATTTATATTTAATTTGATATTTTAAAATTTCCCTTGAGATTTCTTCTTTGATCTGTTAGTGAGGTAGAACTATGTATTTAATTTCTAAATAATTGAGAATTTCTCAGAATTATTCTGTTGTTTGTTCATAATTTTATTCCTTTGCAGTCAGAGAACATTCTTTGATGATTTAAATCCTCTTAAAAATATTGTGACTTGTTTTATGGCCTAGGATATGGTCCACCCTGGAGAATATTCAATGCATGCTTAAAAATAGTATGCACTATATGTTCTGCAGGTAGTGGTGGAAGGTTCTGTCTATGCCAGTTAGATCAAATTGTTTGGTGGTGTTATTCAAGTCTTTTATGGCCTCACTGGTTTTCTGTTTAGTTGTTCATGTAGGTGCTCTTATTGAGTTGTAGCTTACAGAAATATCAGTTAGACTCTTTTTCTATAACAAACCAAGATCTCTGTGATGTCAGGATACCAACTGATAGGATAGAAAAGAAATCTTTAACGTTACTTTGTTAAAAGTTATCTGTTTCTCACATAAAATTATAAATGGATAAAAATAGTTTCAAAATGGATCATTTTAAACTGGCTTTTATTAGTAGGAGTAACAAAATATTTTTTGGCTTTATGTGAAATATATTACATATATACAGGCATGTGACATGAGATATGTCAACTTGGCTAGGCTTTATTAATCAAGCACTAATCCAGGTATTGCTGTGGAAGTACTTTTGTAGAAGCGATCAGCACCCAGTCAGTTCTGTTTACATAAAGGAGATTATCCGTGATAATGTGGTGGGCCTCATCTGATCAGTTGAAGGCCTTCCAAGCAAAAGCTGAGATTTCCCAGAGAAGAAAAAATTCAGCTCAAGACTGCAGCATCAATTCCTGTCTGAGTTTCCAGACTGCCAGCCTGCCTTATAGATTTCAAACTTGTTAACCTCCACGATCGTGTGAGCCAATTTCTTAGAATAAACCTACATTGTATAATATACTAAAGATATATTAGATGCAATAAAAACACACACATACACACACTTATGTAATTTACTGATTCTGTCTCTCTGAAGAACACTGGCTTATACATAGGGTCACTACTTAGTTCTCCATCCCATTGTTCTCCACACTACTCTTTTGAAAAAACTTTATTTAGGTATACTATAATTATTATAAATGCACACATTTTAAGTGTACAGCTTGATAAATTTTGACAAATTAAACATGTGTAATTATGCACCAATCAAAATTCAGGCAGTTTACTCTTGAATGTGGCAGACTGTTAGAATAATAAAAACACAGCATATGAGAGTTTGTGGGTTATAAGTAAAACAGCTCTTGCAGTGTAATATACCAGTGCGAAAGGGCATGGAAACAACATCACCACACCTCCCATGAACTGAAAAGAGTTCCTTTTTCCAACTCTTTGAATCTGGGCTAGTCTTGAGTCATACTTTGACTAACAGAAGTGATGAAGTGTGGTGTGTGAATTCTGAACTCTCTTGGAATTTATTTATGCCTTCATACTCCTAAAACCCTGAGACTGCAATGTTCTGAGGAAACCTAGTCTAGCTTACTAAGTGATGAAAGGCCACGGAGAAAAGAAAGGAGGTAGCCCAACCAGTAGCCAGAAGGACTTCCAGACCTATGAGGGAGGCTGCGTTAGACCTTTGGCTGAACCAACCCTCTAGCTTGGGGGGTTTACAAACTTTTTCTATAAGTGGCCTGACAGTAAATATTTTGGGTTTGATGGCCCCTTCACAAGCCTAATACTATAATATGTATTAGGCGCCCCTCCTACGTGCCCCTGATGGACCCTGATCCTATCCATTCTGACTATGTAATAGAGATGCCCAGGAACTATCAGTATTTCCTAATAGACTTTTGGGGCCATGGGCTCAGGGATCACGTTTCTTGGATTTACAGTTGTATTTGTGTGTCTAGCACACTT
>JAVSCE010020042.1:0-21650 GCA_032199065.1 Smutsia gigantea | reverse complement strand
AAGAACCAGCTCTTGGTTTCATTGATTTTTTTCTATTGTTTTATTCTTCTCAATTTTATTTATTTCTTCTCTGATCTTTATTATGTCCCTCCTTCTGGTGACTTTGGGCCTCATTTGTTCTTTTTCCCATTACAGTAATTGTGGTTTTAGACTATTCATTTGGGAATGTTCTTCCTTCTTTAAATAGGCCTGGATTGGAATATACTTTCCTCTTAGAACTGCCTTTGCTGTGTCCCACAGAAGTTGTGGCTTTGTGTTGTTGTTGTCCTTAGTCTCCATATATTCTTTGATTTCTGTTTTGATTTGGTCGTTAACCCATTGATTATTTAGGAAAATGTTAAGTCTCCATGTATTTGTGAGCCTTTTTGATTTCTTTCTAAAATTTATTTCTAGTTTTATACCTTGGTGATCTGAGAAGTTGGTTGGTAGGATTTCAATATTTTTGAAATTACTGAGGTTCTTTTTGTGGCCTAGTATGTGGTCTATTCTTGAAAATGTTCCATGTGCACTTGAGAAGAATGTGTATCCTGTTGCTTTTGGGTGTAGAGTTCTGTCGATGTCTGTTAGGTCCATCTGTTGTAGTGTGTTGTTCAGTGCCTCTGTGTCTTTACTTATTTTCTGTCTGGTTGATCTGTCCTCTGGAGTGAGTGGTGTGTTGAAGTCTCCTAAGATGAATGCATTGCTGTCTATTTCCTCCTTTAATTCTGTTAGTATTTGTCTCACATATGCTGGTGCTCCTGTGTTGGGTGCATATATATTTATAATGGTTATATCTTCTTGTTGGACTGACCCTTTATCATTATGTAATGTCCTTCTTTATCTTTTGCTACTTTCTTCGTTTTGAAGTCTATTTTGTCTGCTACAAGTACTGCAACACCTGCTTTTTTCTCCTTGTTTGCATGAAATATCTCTTTCCATCCCTTCACTTTTATATCTTTGGGTTTGAGGTGAGTCTCTTGTAAGCAGCATATAGATGGGTCTTGCTTTTTTATCCATTCTGTTACTCTGTGTCTATGTCTTTTGATTGGTGCATTCAGTCCATTTACATTTAGGGTGATTATCGATAGATATGTACTTATTGCCATTGCTGGCTTTAGATTCGTGGTTACGAAAGGTTCAAGGGTTGCTTCTTTACTATCTAACAATCTAACTTAACTTTCTTGTTAAGTTATTGTAAACACAGTCTGATGTTTCTTTATTTCTCTCCCTTCTTATTCTTCCTCCTCCTTTCTTTTTATACTAGGTGTTTTATTCTTTGCATTTAGTTAGTATTTGGATGGTCTGCTTTCTTTGCTATGATTTTATTTTCTCTGGTGACATCTTTTTAGCCTTAGGAGTGCGTCCATCTTGAGCAGTCCGTTTAAGATATCCTGTAGAGGTGGTTTAAGGGAGGCAAACTCAGCTTTCGCTTGTCTGGAAATTGTTTAATCCCTCTGTCATATTTAAATGATAATCGTGCTGGATATAATATTCTTGGTTTGAGGCTCTTCTGTTTCATTACGTTAAATATATCATGCCATTCTCTTCTGGCCTGTAAGGTTTCTGTTGAGAAGTCTGATGATAGTGTGATGGATTTTCCTTTGTAGGTGATCTTTTTTCTCTTTCTAGCTGCCTTTAATACTCTGTCTTTATCTTCAATCTTTGCCATTTCAATTATTGTGTCTTGGTGTTGTCTTTCTTGGGTCCCTTGTGTTGGGAGATCTGTGGGCTTCCTGGACTGCGAGAGTATTTCCTTCCCCAGCATGGGGAAGTTTTCAGCAATTATTTCTTCAAAGACACTTTCTATCCCTTTTTCTCTCTCTTCTTCCTCTGGTACTCCTATAATGCGAATATTGTTCCGTTTGGATTGGTCACACAGTTCTCTTAACATTCTTTCATTCCTAGAGATCCTTTTATCTCTCTCTCCCTCACGCTGTCATCTTCCTGGAACTCCCTGGTGCATTTATTTTTAGTGTTGAACAGTATTCCATGGTCTGGATGTACCAGGGGTTATTTATCCATTCATCAATTGTAGGGCATCTTGGTTACTTTTAGGTTTTGGCAATTTTGGATAAAGTTGCGATAAATATCAGTGTGCAGGTTTTTGTATGAACTTGTTTTCATCTCTTTTGTGTAAGTACCAAAGAGCATGATTGCTGGATCATATGCTGTGTATGTTTAGTTTTGTAAGAAACTACCAAATTGTCTTCCGAAGTGGCTGAAACCAGTTTGCAATCCCCTCAGCAATGAATGAAAATTCCTGTTGCTCCATGTCCTTGCTAGCATTAATGTCAGTGTTTTGGATTTTAGTCATTCTAATAGGAATGTAGTGGTATTTCATTGTTGCTTTAATTTGCAATTCCCTAATGATATATGATGTTGAGCATATTTCCATATGCATATTTGCCATCTTGGATTGTATTTTAATGTATCATAATAGCCTATTATTCTATCATGTGCTTATTTATTTTAAAGCAGGGTTCTAGTAGTAGGTGGAAAAATGATAGATGAAAAACTTAAATTATGAAAGGAAAATATGAATGTCTGAGAAACTAGTAGTTTTTTTAAAATTAAGGTATCATTGATATACAATCTTAGGAAGGTTTCACATGAGCAACATTGTGGTTACTACATTCACCCATATTATCAAGTCCCCTGCCACACCCCATTGCAATCACTGTCCATCAGCATGAAACTAGTAGTTTTTGTTTAATAATTTAAAATAAAGAACTACAAATTTTTGTGATTGGTTTCCCGAAGTTGTGAACTATTTTCATTGGTATTCAAAGGCCAACATTTTACTAGAAGGCCTAGGGCATGTTTGGGAATGTGGTTTGGGTTTGATGCAAATTTGAGTTTGTATTGAGTGTCTGAGCACTGTTTTGTAGGTGCTGAGGTTACAGCAGTGAATCAAACACAAATCCACATCCTCATGGAGCTTACATTCCAGTGTAGATGTTTTTATGCTTGAGTTTATTTGAGTAAGAAAGGATGTGAAATACAAAGAAGTAAAACAGAGCTGTGAGAAGCAGGCGATATTCTAAGAAGTCTTGCCCCTGGGCCTCACTTTTGGGAATAAGTCATATTTAAAGGTTTTCTTGTAATTCTTTGAAGTGACTGTTTAATCATTAAAGAAAACTATAGGTAAAAAACAAAATTCTTGTGAACTTTTTCCCATTGCTAGATCATTCGATAAACTATAAAAAAATGCAAAAAGCAAGTGAAACAATTTCCTATTTTTACACCTTCATATCATATCCCTTTGAAACATATACTTTAGGGAGATAGAGACCAGCATACTAAAACTAAGTAGGAATATATGCTGTTTGAGGTAGTGTTGTTTTTTTTGTAAAAGAATGAATGTCAGTGGATATAGGAAGTTCCAGGGCCAAACCATTGGTTAAAAGGATTTTTACATAATATTTCCTTATTGATTCTTTCATAAAGCATTTCAGGTGTGCAAAACTGGAGGATTATCCAACAAATAACTGTAAACCCACCACTCAGAGTAAGAAATAAAACAGCCCAGTAGTGTGAAAGTTTTTTATGACCCCTTCTTAGGTCCCCTTCTCTTTCCTCTCTATCTTGGAGGTTACCACTGTCCTAAATTTGGTGTGCATCAACTCAAAAATTTTAATACTTTAATTAAATGTTTATGTGTATATATATTTTTTGTGTATATATATCGTGTGTGTATATTTATATATATGTCATTAAGACAATATTTCTCTATGGCTTTTCATCTTAAAACGAGGAATATTGCACTCTGTGTAACCTTCTGCAACTTGCTTCTCTCCTTGTTTTTGAGATCCATCTTGGTTGACACATGCAGCTGTAGTTCGTTTGTTTCCTTTTTAAAAATCTTCATTACCTACTCTTGTAATGACTTATTATGGTGCTGTAGAGACCTTTATGCCTGAGGAACGTAGGTGGCATTGTTCTTTATATAGAATGTCACATGACTGGGGACTGTATTATACATATATGAACATCAAAAACTCGTAGGATGCACAGTTATTCTTTAGAGTTTTAGAGGACTTTTGAGCTGATTAGGCTTTCATAGGCTTGATTTTTCCCCATCTTTTTTTAAATGGAAAATTTCAAACAAACAATAATACATTAAACTCCTCTGTGCTTGCCACCCATGCTCCACAACCATCACTACATGGCCAGTTCATTGCACCTGTGTTCCCACCTTGGTTCCCTTCCCCCTCTGTTATCCTGAAGCAAGTCTCAGACATCATATGATTCATAGGGTTTATGTTTAAGGAAGGAACCTGGGGGTGGTCAGAGGAGATAGAAACATGCAGGGTTTTAATGTGGGTAGAAAAGATAACTGTGGCCTGTAGTCAAGTGGCAAGCATGAATGATGGTTTCAAACAATCAAGCCATTGGCAGTCTTTAAGATAAAGTTTGAGAACTGATTTAGAATAATTGGGAAAACTAGTAGGGAGACTGGAAAGGTACAAAAATGAAGACTAGAAATATAAAATGGATTTGAACACTGTCCTAGTTTTATATTCATATAATGGGAGACTGCCCTACTTTAAGGGGATAGAAAATTGGTTGTGAGGAAGTCTTGATTAGTTTCACTAATTATTTGTAACTTTTTGAGGAAGGTTTGATTCCCTTCCAGGTTTTTTCAAGCTTTCTATTTGTTTTCTAAAGGCAAGTGGCTAGTGTTTTGTATTTATATCATTCTTTTCTTCAGTATATGTCTATTGGTAGGCAACTGTCTCAGTCTGTTCGGATTGTTATTGAAAGGGTTCTTTAGCTACCCGGCTCACTCGCAAGGAAAGACACGAGAAGTCCGTCAGCGTGGTTTTATTCCCTGTAAGACCCACAGACAGAATGGCTGTCTCGGAAAGGAGAGAGCAGCCGCTTGTGGGTGAGAAAGCGTGTTTTTAAGGAGTAGGGTGTGTTTTACTATGGGGACATTGGTGATTGGGTCTTAAGGGGCAACCATCTGGTTGGTGATTGGATCTTAAGGGGTGGGGTGAAATGTTTAGAGATACGGTGAGGCAAGTCCAGACATGATTTTCACTGGCCCATGTGCTTGGGGCCATGGGGTAAATGGAGGATAAAGTCTTACAGTTATAACAGAATGCTACAGACTGGGTGGCTTATAAACAGACATCTGTTGCTCACAGTCCAAGATCAAGGTGCCAGCATGGTCGCCTTCTGGTGAGGGACCCTTCCTGGTTCATAGGGGGCACTTTGTTGTGTGTCCTCACCTGGTGGAAAGGGCTAGGGATCTCTCTGGAACCTCTTTTAAAAAAGGGCACTAATCCGATTCATGAGGTTCCACCCTCATGGCCTAAGCACTTCCAAAAGGCCCCACCTTCTAATACTGTCACATTGGGCACTGGGATTTCAGCATAAGATTTTGGTGGGACACACACATTCAGATCATAGCAGCAACCAACCAACTTGATTAGCTTGGAACTGAGGGGCCTCGGGGCATGGGATTCTCAGTGTTCAAGCCTGGACATTCCCAGGCAAACTGGGATGGTTGGTCATCCCCCTCTGTTGGATACTGAATTAGTTATCTGTTGGCGTATAATAAATTTCCTTAAATATAAACTGCAGCTTAAAACAGCACATTTTATTATCTCATTGTTTCTGTGGGTCAGGAGTCTTGACACAGCTTAACTGGATCTTCAGCTCAGGGTTTCACAAGGCTGAAATCAAAGCATTGGCCAGATGGCATTCTTTTTCTGGAGCTTCTGGAACGCGGGGACCTCTTCCAAGCTAACGTGGTTTTTGGTAGATTTCAGTTTCTTGCGATTTTTAGGACTGAAGCCCTCAGCTCCTAGAGGCCACCTGCACTTCCTTGCCACATGGCCCTCTCCATAGGCAGTTCTCTTCATGGTTCTTTGCTTCTTTAAGGCCAGCATGAAATTCTCTCTCTCCAGTCAGCTTAGATGAGTGACACCCCTTTGCCATATCCTACTGGTTAGAAGCAAGTCACAGGTTCTGCCTGAATTCAAGGATTATACAAAAGCATAGATATGAGGAAGTGAGAATTATTGGGAGGGGGGAGTTACCTTAGGGGTCTTCTATCACACTTGCTTTCCAGAAATTTCTAAAGCATAAAATTACTCAGTTTAGTTTTTTGGGGCCAGAAAACATATGTTTTTGCCCAACTACTCACTTAAAATTTCTATATCCGTTAAAATAAAATTTCATGCATAATTCATTTTCTTATGCCAAGTAGAACTGGCAAATATGTTACTTTCTTAGGTATTATTTTCAATTTTAGACTTCAGGCAATTTTTTTTGCCTCTTAGCTAGTAGGAGGCAGGGAAAAAAGTGGAAAAGCAGTTTTGAACACCCTTTAAGCCCTCTTCTGCAGGGAATAATCAAAAGCCTTTTAATCTTGGGTTCATTTCAGCAGTCTGTGAATTTAGATGTGGAAAAATAAACATATTTTCACCTAATTGTATTTAACCCCTACCTTCTATTATGCATGTGGGCAACAAACCACAGTAGTATTAGCAGTACCTGTGACTATCACCTGTGGAAACAGGATTTTTAAAAATCCTACAGTTGTTGCAGGTACTTCAATAATAATTTACAATAGTTTAGATGCACTGGCTGGTATTACTGTGTTAATAAAGAAACACATGCATTACTATCCAAACTTGTTTTTTAATATTTTGGCAGCTGTATTTCAGTATATTTCTTTTAAAACCCTTTGTATTTTGAGTGTTTAATTTTATGCATTTAAAAACATTCTGAGAAGAGGTTCATGCAGACTGCCAAAGGGGACCACAGCACAAAAGCAATTAAGAAGCCCTGCTCTGAAGAGTTGGGAGGCGTCAGGACGCGGAATTGCAGTTCTTATTAGTTCATTGTTTTCAAAGTCAGAATGGCAGCAGCACTGCTGCAAGTCCGGATCAGGAATGAGATTCCTTGAGGCTACTGTGGTCCCTCCCCCTCCAGTCCGCCCTGCAGGGGGGAAGGAAGCCCAGGGTGAATGAATGCTCAGCTGCTTCCTCCAGGCCTTCACTCTGCAGGCCCCGCAGTGCCGGCGGGGAGCTCTCTGCTCCTGACCTTTCTATCTGGCCCTCTCCCCTCTTTTTCACTCCACAGAGCCCCTGCGGAGCATGTGCCAGCTGGCTGTGAGCCTGTTTTGTTTACCACTATTATCTGCTTCAGAGACTAGCTAGAACATGGACTTGAAGGAAAAAGTGATTTTAACAGACTGGAGAAACTCGGCCATCCTCATAATTTAATTCAGGACCAGGAGAGACTATTAATATTAGGCCAATAGTAAATGTTAGCTTTGACTTAATTCATTGTAATATTTTGCCATTGGTTTACAGAAAAATATCTTTGTTCAACCTCTTCTTTGAGGTAATTAAGTGTTTCACTGTGTTAATTTCCTAATTGAAGTAAATCCCATAAATGTCAGAAATTCAGAATCGTTTTTTTTTTTAAAGCAGGCTTTCTTAAATGTGTAACGTTTGTTCCTGATGCCTTCAAAAGAATATATTTAATGCAATAATATCTTTGTTTCTCCTGTAATTCAGGGTCAGCCTTGTGAAAAACAGATGATTATGCAGGAATAGCTTTTTGCTCCTGGAGATGTTTGGTGTTCTTGCTTTCTGAATTTAAAAAAAAATTAGTTTCTCTTTAAAAATTATTTTAAAATGTGTTAAAACTGCTTTCCTTTGTGTATATTCTGGTACCTTTATAGCCCTGTTAGTGAGAGGTAGCAGTGGAAGCAAAGCACATGAAATTTTAGCCTGTGGATGTTTTAGATTCTTTTAATTTAGTCTTTGTTCTAGATCACAATTTCTCCACTTTTGCACTGTTCACATTTGGGGCTGGATCATTCTCTGCTGTGGGGACTGTCCTGCGCATTGTAGTGTCCAGCAGCACCCCTGGTCTCTACTCACTAGATGCCAATATCTGTCCCTCCCCAAATTGTTCCAACCAAAGATGTTTCCAAACACTGTGAAATGTCCACTGGGGCAAAATCTACTCTGGTTGTATATATGTGATGATAACAATCATGGTAGCAGCTACTGTTTATTTAGTATTACCATGTACTTGGGTTTGTCCTAATCTTCGTGAATGCTGATTTCATTTAATTCCCACAACCAAACCACGAAGATAGGTATTATCATTCCCAGTTTGAAGAAAACAAAACAGAGGGGCAGAGGTTCAGTTAATATCTTGCCCAAGATTACACAGATCAGTGACTTCTGTTAATACTTTTCATAATTATTTGGGTTAAAATTCAGTCTTTGTTGAAGAGAAAATCTAAAAAAAAAAGAAAGGGGGGTTTCCTGGTGATTTCTCAATGGAGAGGCTATTGCTTTCATAGCAATTCTGTGTAAATGTTGAAATTCCTTTTTAACGGGGTGATTCTATGGGTGTGTGGCTGAGTAGGGGATTTGGATCATCTCTGAGGAGCTTCTGTGGTATGGCGAAGAGGAACATGGGACAGGCTAGGGTCAAAGCTGATTAAACTTTGAAGCCAAGGAAGCCATCAGAAGTTGGGGTAAGGCTATGTATTATTCAGGGTCCTGCAGGAAACGGCATGCTCAGAGAGTTTTACTGAGAACAGGAATGTGGAGGCATGGAGAGACTAGCAGCAGCAGGAAGCCATTGCTGATCTGGATCTGTCTGAAGGGCAGCTGTGAAAGGTGGCTTCCCTACAGGAACGGTTGTCTTGAGGAGCGCAGCCACTGCCACAATTGTGGCCAGTGTGGGGCTGGTGGGCTGAGAGACAAATGACCAACCCTGCCTCCTGCTTGCTGAGATGCTGCAGTGCCTCGTTGTCTTCACCTGACTGGAGGCCAGACAAAGGAGCCTAGGCGTTGAAGCGCACAGAGGCCAGACTCATGGGCAGAGTGGTGAAGAAGGGCTGGGAGTGGCTCTAGGGGACAAATGGAGGAAAAGCCAGCACAAGCTCCAGGCTGGACTAAGAACTGCTGGATACTGGGGGGAATGGAATGTGGCTGGCATGGGGACTGAGGGAAGTCCATTTGTGCCAGGCAGGGCCTGGGTGTACAGACCTCCAGGAGGAACAGGAGAGGGCTGGACCAGAGTGACTGGTCCATCTGAGCTGCTTCTTTCCACCTCTCCAGGGAAATCCTGAGGACTGTGGGGTTGTCTGCATTTGGATATGGCGTGTGTGCGTGTATGTATATATATGCTTTTGATTAGAGTGGGATATTACCATGGGTTGCAGTGTTTGTTCTTGTTCAGGGCCCTGGGAAAAATGCAGCAACCAAGTCGCCCTCTTGAGGATTCTGCCAATAGTAGCTGCACGTTGCAGGAAAAGTTGCCCTAGGACTGGAGATGAATTAGTTCAGATGAATTAGTATTATAATGTTTGGGGGTGTGGCATAGCATTCTTTTGACTTTTTTTCTGTTCCTGAAGATAGGATTCCCCAGGGATTCTTCCTCACCCAAAAAATAGCTATAAGTGTATATGTATGCACTCAAGATTTCTTTGTACATTGCTCACACTAAGGCTCTCTTGAGCAAACCCAGGCCTTTAAAAAACTTAGAATCTTCGTCAGATACTGCAAAGTAAAGGCAAATGCAGAGACATAGCTTTGTTCTCTTTTGCATTCTTCATGGGCTAGTGTATCTTATGGAAAACTTGTTGCCATGGCAATGGGGTATTATCTCTCTGTAGTGTACTACATAAAAAGCTTAGCCCTTTGTGTTCATGGGTGATGGTGACAGGTGGTTGGGTGAATGTATAGCAGGGTGCTTTGTCAGCACTCCGTTACTCAAGGTTGTGAAATCAAAATGAGTATTGATTTGTTTTTCTCTCTCAAAATGCAATTTTATCTGGAAAAGGCAGGTAGTGGTACTCTGTTTAATTGTGAGTTATAAGCCTTCCTTTGCTGGTGGGTAAATATGATTGAAGGCACTTCTCATGGTGATAAGTAAATGGCTTCCCTGCTCTGTCAGTGCTACAGGCTGTGCAACGTAAGATTGGTTGGGGGCAAGTGGTATAATTCTCCCATTCTTGAACAAATGGTTTTGCCTAAGTGCCTCATAATTTATAAACCAAGAAAAGTAGAAAGTGGCAGGTGGAATAGATGAGCTCTGAGCTGTTTATCAAATACTAACTTCTTGTAGTTCTTAAATGGAACAGATCCTTGGTAAAAGTCAGTTTCCCCTGCTGGTTTTAACATTGGCCTCACATGTGTAGTCAAGGTTGGAATCTTGACCCTAATCTTAATTTTTCCTTTGAAAATCTTTTGGGCAATTTCTTAGAGCAGTAACTCTCAAACATTTTGTCATCATCTCACCTTTCTTCTAGAAGTTTGTTTTATATGTAAGTAACAGCTTCCTGGTGCTGAAATAAAACTTACTCTAATTTTGAGAGTTTTAGACTCCCTTGAGAAAGTACCAGGGCTGGGAATTTTAGACCTAAAAGTAGCTGCTCTAATTCTGATCTGTACTGCACTACTGCAGAAATGGAAATATTACCTTTGTCTTTTCCCTTGGAGTCAGTATGAATATATTTTTGCTAATATCAGAAATAGTTGTTAAGTGGCTTGTTGGGATCCAGTACTAATCTTAGAATTTTTTGTGTATTAAAATCAGACTGGATACATGTACAGAATTGTATGTATTTGAATTCTCCTTTGGTAAGTATTATATCTTCCTCTCTTTCACTAAAAGCTACTGTTTTCGTAAGCTTAGTTTCACATACTATGGCATATCTCAAATTACTTGATTTCATCTTTCTTCTATGCCCCTACTGGTTTTTGTCATAACAAATATTCATAACCCTTCCCAAATGAGAGATAGTAATGACTTGTCATTTCACTAGTTAATGTGTTTCCTTTGCTAGGTCAGTAATTATAATCCTGCCAGCTCTGTTTATTTCTGATTATATTGCTTTCTACTTTTGGGCTTTCAGCCATCATATAAACATCTGTACTTTAATGATCCTAACTAAGCCACCTGCACTGATTTGCAATTTTAATTTAATAAATCCCATATATGATGAAGATTACATCTTCCACATTCATCCTCTTGGATTTAATATACTCAACATAATTTTGGAATATTCATGCAGTTATTTTTAGAAAATGTTTTCTCCTTTGTCTCGTTTCCCTGCTTTTTAAATAACAGTTTTATTGAGATATAATCTACATATTATACAGCTCACCCATTTAAAGCGTACAATCCAGCTTTTAGTATATTCACTAATATTTCCAGAATATTTTCATCACCCCCAAAACAAACCTATACCTAGTAGCAGTCACACCCAATCCCACTATCCCTAGGCAACCACAGCTCTGTTTTCTATCTGTATCAATTTGCCTATTCTGGACGTTCTTTGTAAATGAAATGGTACAATATGTGGTCATTTGTAAATGGCATTTTTCACTTAAATAATGTTTTCAATTCATCCATGTTGTAGCATGTATCAGTACTTTTTATTGCCCAATATTCTATTGTATGGTTATACCATATTTCATTTATCCATTCATCCATTGGTGGACATTTGGGTTTTTCTACTTTATGGCTATTATGAATAATGCAGCTATGAATATTTGTGTACAAGTTTTTGTGTGCATATATGTTTAATTTCTTTTGGTTAATTACCTAGGAGTGGAATTGCTGGGTCATACAGTAATTCTGTGTTCAACCTTTTGAGGAACTGTCAGACTCTTCCAAAGCTGCTGTACCATTTTACATTTCTACCAGCAATATATAGGGATTCCAATCTTTCCACATCCCAGCTAACATTTGTTATTGTTTGTCTTTTTGATTATAGGCATCCTAGTGGGTGAGAAATGGTATCTTACTGTGGTTTTAATGTGCATTTCCTTGATAACTAGTGATGTTGATGATATGTGCTTAGTGGCCTTTTGTATATCTTCTTTAGAGAAATGATTATTAGATCCCTTGACCATTTTTAAATTAGGTTATTTTTCTTTATAAAATATTGTGTTGTAAGAGTTCTTTATATATTCTAGATACAAGTTCACTATCAGATAAGTGACTTGCAAAATTCTTATCCTATTCTGTGGGTTGTCTTTTCACTTTTCTTGATGGTGTCCTTTGAAGCACAGAATTTAAAAATTTTGATGAGGTAATTTACTTTTTGCTTTTGTCACTTAAGTATTTGGTGTGATATTTAAGAAATCATTGCCTAATCCAAGGTCATGAAGATCTGTTCCTATGTTTTCTTCCAAAGTTTTATAGTTTTAGCTCTTACATTTAAATCTTTGATCCATTTTGAGTTAATTTTTATATATGTTGTGAGGTAAGGGTTCAGCTAATATCTTTTGTATATGGATATCCATTTGTCCAGTATCATTTGTTGCAAAGTTGTCCTAGATCATTCTTTTCCCACTGAATAGTTTTAAAATCCTTGTCCAAAATCAATTGACCATAAATACAAGGGTTTATATTTGGGCTGTACATTCTATTATTTTGATCTGTATTTCTATCATTATGCTAGTACCACACTGTCTTAATTTGTTTTATCTATTTTTGAACCCCCCACCCCCACTTAAAATTAGGGCATTTCACAGTTGATGGTTTTTTATATTGCATTTAAGCTGGCAGACTGGGTGTTAGTAGTTTGGGAAAGGATACTGGAATCTAGATTGGAGTACTGTTAACTCTTAAGAACCAAGTGGGTGGGAGGTGGGGGTAGTGAGAGAAGTTGTAAATTGGATGCACCTTCAGGGGTTAGCAGCAAACTCAAAGCAGGAGTCAAAAATAGTGAAGCTTTATGTAATTTCAAAGCTGAGTACTAATGATTCCAGTTTCTTTCTATGGATTTTTTTAAAGAAATGCTGCATCACTGAATGCTGCGGATGACACAGAGGACAACACTGTGGAAAATTATGGATGCTGACCAGTCTTAGAAAGATTGACCAAAGTCCAATTGTGAATGTGAAGAAGTTTTAGGAAAACTTTGAGTAATTAATTTTGCTTATTTTCCTTTTTATGTATATAAGTGATAAATGAAAAATCTAAGTCCAGAAGAGCTCTTTTAATTATTCTAAGATAAATGCTGAGTGGTAAAGTATGTCTTATTTGGCAGTGTTTTCTTAGTGCTACGTAAAATAATGGTATCTTAGGTTTGAGATGCTGTTCTGCTTCTAGCTGTTTATACCTCATAGGGAGTTGGGTCCCTTCCTAGAGTCTGTTGTGTGAACTGACTTTCTTGGTTTCCACTTCCTGCAGTCACTGTATGTCCATCTGTTTTCTAGCCACCATAATTTTGTTCTTGTAGATTTAAGCCTTTTTTTTAAAAAAAAGCCCTGTTTTATTGTTCTAGTGGAATTTTGAGTGGGAGTGGAGGTTAACATGTATGTTCAATTCAGTAGGAATATTCATTCAATCACTTGAAATGAGCTTATAAAAATTTACTTTTAGAAAAGCTGCAAGCATAATATAGAGTTTCTTATATTCCTTGCCCTGCTCCTTTAATGTTAACATCTTACATAATCAATACACTTATTAGGAAAAGGAAATTTTATTGGTACATTTAGTAACTAAACTACAGACCTTATTCAGATTTCATCAGTTTTTCTACTGCTGGTCTGCTTCTGTTCTAGGATACCACCCAGGATCCCATATTGCATTTAGTTGTTTTTCTTAGTCTTGTCTAGTCTGTAACAGTTTCTTCCTCTTGTCTTTCACAACACTTTTGAAGAATATTGATCAGTTATTTTGTAGAATGCCCCTCAGTTTGAGTTTGTTTGATGTTTTCTTACGATTTGAGTAAGGTTGTGCATTTTTGGCAAGATTACTAGAAAAATGGTGCTCATCCTTTAAAGTGCATTGTATTACGGAGTTCACAATGTTGATATATCTTCTTACTGGTGACATTTCCCTTAACTCCTTTAGCTGAGTCTGCCGGGTGTCTTTCCCCTGTAGTTAAAGGATCTTGGGGGAGATGCTTTGAGATTATGAAAGTACCCTATTTCTCCTCAAGCTTTTGCCCATTAATTTTTAGCATTCATTGGTGGATCCATATCCATTTCCTAGAGTATTTGTGATAAATATTTGATTAAGTAAAATAGAGGTATAAGAAGCAAAGGTCAATTACATTGAAGTCCTATCATATTGGTTAGTGTAACACTGGCAACTGTGTAGTCCAGCTTTCAGGGGGCTTAGCAGAAGCTTTCTTTCCCAATGTGGGTGTTTCTGATTCTGTAAGTGGTGTTCTGTCATGTAGTAATGCTAGGATCCAGGCTAGACTTTTTATTTTGAAGTAATTTCAAACAACAGAAAAATTTTAAGAATAGTACCAAGAAATCCTGTATACCCTTTCTCAGGTTTACTTAACATTTACCACGTTTGCCTTATTCCCTCCTTCCTTCCCTCCCTTTCCTCTCTCTCTCTCTCTCTCTCTCTCTCTCTCTCTCTCTCTCTCTCTCTCTCTCTCTCTCTCTCTCTCTATATATATATATATATATAAAATCTATCCACCCATCCTTTCCATCTATTTATCATCTGTCTATACTAAACCATATGAGATTAGGTTACATATATCATATCATGGTCCTGTATGACTTAATAGTTTAAACTTATGTATTTATCTATTTGTTTGATTTTGGTAGACACAGTTTCACAACTGCTAATTCATACCCCTGTGAGAAACACTTTCACTAACTAGATTACAACTCTTGTGAACAGCTCTTTTTTCTTTAGCCTTACAATATCTAGTCAAGATACTGAAGTATTAAATTGAAAGTGTTAAATTTAAAAACTACACAAGCACATACAGTTATTAATTTCAGGAAATTTAACACAATACTTTAGTCTGCAGTCTCTATTCCAATTTTGTCAGTTGTCCCCACAATGTTCTTCGTAGGACTCTGTTTTTTCCTGATACAGGATCACATATGGAATTTATTTGTTATGGCTCTTTAGTCTCCTTTGATCTAGAATAGTTCCTGCCTTTCTTTGTCTTTCATGACATTGACACGTTGAACAGTGACATTTCATGACATTCTTGTAGAATGTACCAAATCTGGGTTTGGTTGGTGGCTTCTCATGATCAGATTAAGATTATGCTTTTTTGTCTGAATACGGCATAAAGTGATGTGTTCTTCTCAGGTAATGAATGCATCAGGAGGCATGTGATGTCTCATCGCCCCTCACTGGTGATTTGAATTTTGATCATTTGGTTAAAGCATTGCCTAAGTCTGAAGTATTTTTAGATATGAAATACCAGTGATCAATTATGTGAAGCCTCTTACAACAGTGTTTAGATTGAAAAGCCTTTCAATACCCTTCAGATTGACATAATACGTAACATGAAATCGAAACTGTTTTAACTTTTCTCTGAGCCATTTTCTACCATTTAAATGTTAATGCACGATTTAGCTATTTATGACTGTTTTATTCTCTCATGCAGACATTTTTTTCCCTTAAAATTAAAAAAATTATAGTAAACTACATAAAAGTTACATTTAACCATGTTTAAGTGTACAGCTCAGTGGCATTTAGTACGTTCCAGTGTGCAACCATCACCACTGTGCATTTCCTGAACTTCTTGATCTTCCCAAACAGAAACCCTGTGCCTGCTAAACAATAATCTGAATCACTTCCCCTCTTCCCCAGCTCCTGGCAACCTCATTTTGTATGCCACCACAATATTTTAGAATAAACACCAGCTTCCTGTGCTACCTGGGATAAGATCACTCGACTTTGGTCCCATATCAGGACCAAATATGATAAAAATATTATTTGCCATATAATACAGAGCAACTTTTGCATTTTGGCATGAATTACTGTAACTCCAAATCCTGGTAAGGGAAGCAGTTTTATTCTGACGATTAACAGAAACAGTCATTAGTTTGATAATTTTTACCGCTGGGGTTGGGGTATTTTGGATGGGATAAGGGCAAGGAGAGGTGAAATTATTCCTCTAGTATGGCAGACCAGAGTTTAAATTGCCTCTTCTGTTTTCCATCTTGCTGTCTACCAATTGGGTATATGGTCATTCAGATCATCCATGCATTTGCACATGGCTTGATAGATATAGATACATATAAATTGGGATAAATTCTATCAGTGTTACAGGCCCAGGGTTCATAGAGGCACTTTATCACTGCATTCTTTGTGTATCCCTATTCCCTGGTCTGTAAAGTGAACATGACAAAACTAGCTTCTCTCCACAGGGTGCTTTGGGATGCAATTGTGAAACACTTTGCAGAGTAGAAAGGCTCCTTTTTCTTAGCAATGTTCCTCAGTGTTCTTCCAGGGTTCACCCACCCAATCATTCTTCTGTGGTAGGAATATTTACTAGGACTAATTTTAATAGCCCCATAGAACTAATTTTAATAGCATGGCCACATGTCCCAGTTAGGTAGAGCTGAAGAAACAGCTATAGATTTAAAAATATTCAAATAATAAGATATCCCAGATGACCCGTCTATTCCCTTGCTGTATGGTGCTGGGTGTCTGCTTTATTTCCTTGACAAATTTGACAAGGCCCTGTGATTGTTAGCAGATTTCTTGGTTCAGGAAGGCTGTAAATGAAGAGAGACTCCAGGACTAGCCGGTGAGTATGAGTGTCATGCTTTTTAGAGAGTAGCAGACTGATAGACTGCATAACATGTTATTAGTTAGGTACCTGCCAAACACAGTTTGCAGAATCTCTTTGCGGTTCACACAGTTGGGGAGGATTCCTTCAGGTAAGAGGTCATTTATCTGAAGAGTCAGCAGTTACTTTAGGGTCCCACTCCATCCAGCCTCCCTGCTTGTGGGAAACCTCAACCTGAATGAGGTTAGCCCCTCACCATTAGTGTCTCTGGGGCCTGCATGATTCCTATTGGAGGGAGTTGGCCAGAAGTCAGATGATCCACTTCCTGCTGTAAATAACTTCTGCCTGAGGATTAAGGATGAGTGACTTTGAGGTCTGAGCCAGCTGGGAAGAAGTTTGTTCATTTTTTTTAATTTTGGTATCATTAATCTACAATTACATGTGCAACATTATGGTTACTATACTCCCCACATCATCAAGTCCCCCCAACATACCCCATTACAGTCACTGTCCATCAGCGTAGTGAGATGCTATAAAATCACTACTTGTCTTGTCTGAGTTGTACAGCGGTCCCCGTGCCACCTCCCCCCACATTATGTCTGCTAATTGTAATGCCCCCTTTTCCGCCTTTCCCTCCCTTCCCCCCCATCCTCCCCAGTCCCTTTCCCTTTGGTAATTATTAGTCCATTCTTGGGTTCTGTGAGTCTGCTGCTGTTTTGTTCCTTCAGTTTTTTTCCTTGTTCTTATACTCCACATATGAGTGAAATCATTTGATACTTGTCTTTTTCCGCCTGGCTTATTTCACTGAGCATAATACCCTGTAGCTCCATCCATGTTGTTGCAAATGTCTGGATTTGTTTTTTTCTTATGGCTGAATAATATTCCATTGTGTATATGTACCACATCTTCTTTATCCATTCATCTACTGATGGACACTTAGGTTGCTTCCATTTCTTGGCTATTGTAAATAGCGCTGTGATAAACATAGGGGTGCATATGTCTTTTTGAAACTGGGCTGCTGTATTCTTAGGGTAAATTCCTAGGAGTGGGATTCCTGGGTCAAATGGTATTTCTATTTTGAGTTTTTTGAGGAGCCTCCATACTGCTTTCCACAATGGTTGAACTAATTTGCATTCCCACCAGCAGTGTAGGAGGGTTCCCCTTTCTCCACATCTTCACCAACATTTGTTGTTGTTTGTGTTTTGGATGTTGGCCATCCTTACTGGTGTGAGGTGATATCTCATTGTCGTTTTAATCTGCATTTCTCTAATGATTAGCGATGTGGAGCATCTTTTCATGTGCCTGTTGGCCATCTGAATTTCTTCTTTGGAGAAGTGTCTATTCATGTCCTCTGCCCATTTTTTAATTGGATTATTTGCTTTTTGTTTGTTGAGGTGCATGTGTTCTTTATATATTTTGGATGTCAACCCCTTATCAGATATGTCATTAATGAATATATTCTTCCATACTGTAGGATGTCTTTTTGTTCTACTGATGGTGTCCTTTGCTGTATGTACAGAAGCTTTTCAGGTTGATATAGTCCCACTTGTTCATTCTTGCTTTTGTTTCCCTTGCTTGGGGAGATATGTTCATGAAGAAGTCATTCATGTTTATGTCCAAGAGATTTTTGCCTATGTTTTTTCCTAGGAGTTTTATGGTTTCATGACTTACATTTAGGTCTTTGATCCATTTTGAGTTTAGTTTTGTGTATGGGGTTAGACAGTAATCCAGTTTCATTCTCTTACATGTAGCTGTCCAGTTTTGCCAACACCAGCTGCTGAAGAGGCTGTCATCTCCCCATTGTATATCCATGGCTCCTTTATCGTATATTAATTGATCATATATGTTTGGGTTAATGTCTGGACTCTCTATTCTGTTCCACTGGTCTGTGGGTCTGTTCTTGTGCCAGTACCAAATTGTCTTGATTACTGTGGCTTTGTAGTAGAGCTTGAAGTCTGGGAGCATAAATCCCCCTGTTTTATTGTTCCTTTTCAGGATTGCTTTGGCTATTCGGGGTCTTTTGTGGTTCCATATGAATTTTAGAATTATTTGTTCCAGTTCATTGAAGAATGCTGTTGGTATTTTGATAGGGATTGCATTGAATCTGTAGATTGCATTAGGTAGTATAGCCATTTTGACAATATTTATTCTTCCTAGCCAAGAGCATGGGATGAATTTATATTTGGTAGTGTCCTCTTTAATTTCTCTTACGAGTGTCTTGTAGTTTTCAGGGTATAGGTCTTTCACTTCCTTGGTCAGGTTTATTCCTAGGTATTTTATTCTTTTTGATGCAACTGTGAATGGAATTGTTTTCCTGATTTCTCTTTCTGTTAGCTCATCGTTAGTGTATAGGAAAGCAACAGATTTCTGTGTGTTAATTTTGTATCCTGCAACTTTGCTGAATTCAGATATTAGTTCTAGTAGTTTTGGAGTGGAGTCTTTAGGGTTTTTTATGTACAATATCATGTCATCTGCAAATAGTGACAGTTTGACATCTTCTTTACCAATCTGGATGCCTTATATTTCTTTGTTTTGTCTGATTGCCATGGCTAGGACCTCCAGTACTATGTTGAATAACAGTGAGGAGAGTGGGCATCCCTGTCTTGTTTACGATCTTAGATGAAAAGCTTTCAGCTTCTCACTGTTAAGTATGATGTTGGCTGTGGGTTTGTCATATATGGCCTTTATGATTTTGAGGTACTTGCCCTCTATACCCATTTTGTTGAGAGTTTTTATCATGAATGGATGTTGAATTTTGTCACATGCTTTTTCAGCATCTATGGAGATGATCATGTGGTTTTTGTTCTTCTTTTTGTTGATGTGGTGGATGATGTTGATGGATTTTCGAATGTTGTACCATCCTTGTATTCCTGAGATGAATCCCACTTGATCATGGTGTATGATCCCCTTGATGTATTTTTGAATTTGGTTTCCTAATATTTTGTTGAGTATTTTTGCATCTACGTTCATCAGGGATATTGGTCTGTAATTTTCTTTTATTGTGGTGTCTTTGCCTGGTTTTGGTATTATAGTGATGCTGGCCTTATCGAATGAGTTTGGGAGTATTCCCTCCTCTTCTACTTTTTGGAAAATTTTAATGAGGATGGGTATTAGGACTTCACTAAATGTTTGATAAAATTCAGCGGTGATGCCATCTGGTTCAGGCGTTTTGTTCGTAGGTAGTTTTTTGATTACAGTTCAATTTTGTTGCTGGTAATTGGTCTGTTCAGATTTTCTGTTTCTTCCTGGGTCAGCCTTGGCAGGTTGTATTTTTCTAGAAAGTTGTCCATTTCTTCTAGGTTATCAAGTTTGTTAGCATATAATTTTTCATAGTATTCTCTAATAATTCTTTGTATTTCTGTGGGATCTGTAGTGATTTTTCCTTTCTCGTTTCAGATTCTGTTTGTGTGTGTAGACTCTCTTTTTTTCTTGATAAGTCTGGCTAGGGGTTTATCTATTTTGTTTATTTTCTTGAAGAACCAGCTCTTTCTTTCATTGATTCTTTCTATTGTTTTATTCTTCTCGATTTTATTTCTGCTCTAATCTTTATTATGTCCCTCCTTCTACTGACTTTGTGCCTCATTTGTTCTTTTCCTAGTTTCATTAATTGTGAGTTTAGACTGTTCATATTGGATTGTTCTTTCCTGAGGTAGGCCTGTATTGCAGTATACTTCCCTGTTAGCATGGCCTTTGCTGCATCCCACAGATTTTGCGGTGTTGAATTATTTTGTCATTTGTCTCCATATATTGCTTGATCTCTGTTTTTATTTGGTCATTGATCCATTGATTATTTAGGTGCATGTTGTTAAGCCTCCATGTGTTAGTGGGATTTTTCATTTTCCTTGCGTAATTTATTTCTAGTTTCATACCTTTGTTGTCTGAGAAACCGGTTGGTACAATTTCAGTCTTTTTGAATTTACCGAGGCCCTTTTTGTAGCCTAGTGATCTATTCTTGAAAATGTTCAATGTGCACTTGAGAAGAATGTGTATTCTGCTTCTTTTGGGTGTAGAGTTCTGTAGATGTCTGTTAGGTCCATCTGTTCTAATGTGTTGTTCATTTCCTCTGTCTCCTTACTTATTTTCTGTCTGGTTGATCTGTCCTTTGGAGTGAGTGGAGTGTTGAAGTCTCCTAGAATTAATGCACTGCATTCTATTTCCCCTTTTAATTCTGTTAGTATTTGTTTCACATATGTAGGTGCTCCTGTGTTGGTTGCATAGATATTTATGATGGTTATATCTTCTTGTTGGATTGACCCCTTTATCATTATTTAATGTCTTCTTTGTCTTTTGTGACTTTCTTTGTCATGAAGTCTATTGTGTCTGATAGAGGTACTGCAACTCCTGCTTTTTTCTCCCTATTAGTTGCATGAAATATCTTTTTCCATCCCTTCATTTCCAGTCTCTGTATGTCTTTGTGTTTGAAGTAAGTGTCTTGTAGGCAGCATATAGTTGTGTCTTATTTTTTTATCTATTTAGTGAGTCTCTGTCTTTTGATTGGTGCATTCAGACCATTTACATTTAGGGTGATTATCGATAGGTATGTTCTTATTGCCATTGCAGGCTTTAGATTTGTGGTTACCAAAGGTTCAAGGTTAACTTCCTTACTATCTAAGAGTCTAACTTAACTCACTTTATATATATATGCTATTACAAACACAATCTAAAGGTTCTTTTTTTTCTCCTCCTTTTTCTTCTTCCTCCATTCTTAATGTATTAGTTATCATATTCTCTACTCTTTGTCTATCCTTGAATGACTTTGGGGGTAGTTGATTTAATTTTGCATTTGCTTAGTAATTAACTGTTCTACTTTCTTTACTGTGGTTTTATTACCTCTGGTGACAGCTCTTAAACATTAGGAAAACTTCCATCTATAGCAGTCCCTCCAAAATACACTGTAGAGACGGTTTGTGGGAGGTAAATTCTCTCAGCTTTTGATTATCTGGAAATTGTTTAATCTGTCCTTCAAATTTAAATGATAACCTTGCTGGGTAGAATATTCTTGGTTCGAGGCCCTTCTTTGCATTAAATTTTTGCTTCGTTGCATTAAATATATCATGCCACTCCCATCTGGCCTGTTAAGATTTCTGCTGAAAAGTCTTATGATAGCCTGATGGGCTTTCCTTTGTATGGGATCTTATTTCTCTCTGTCGCTCTTTTAATAGTCTGTCCT